>CAJVPP010003352.1:0-11903 GCA_910592005.1 Funneliformis mosseae | reverse complement strand
AAATAAAAAAAAAATTTTGAATTTACTTACTTGTAGCCAGAGTTAGAGGCAGTCAGATACTTATGACCGCTACTGTATATTTTAATAAACTCTGCCTTAAATTTTTTGCATTCTGCTCTATTTATTTTTTTAAACTCTTTTAATTTTCAAACTCTGCCTCATTATATTTTTTTAAAAACTTTACTTTAAATTTTTGCACTTTACTCTGTTATATTTTTTTAAACTCTCTTTTAATTTTCAAATTTCATTCTATTATATTTTTTAAAACTTTACCTTAAATGTTTGCATTCTGCTTAGTTATATTTTTTTAAACTCTTTTTTTAATTTTTTAAACTCCACCCTATTCTTAATTTTTGAACTCTACTCTATTATTTTTTTTTAAACTCAATTTAAATTTTTTTTGTAAAATATTTCTAATATTTTTTTTTTTATAAAAATTATCTTTTAGATTTCTAAAACTTTTAAAAGGGAACTATTGAAGGATTAGTATTATTTATATTTTTTTAATTAAAATTCTGTTTTAAAATAATTTAAATAAAATTATTGTATCTTTAACAGATATAAAAATGTGTTTATGTAGAAAATAAAAAGATATATATTATTATTTAATTTATTTATTTTTAGTAACCAGTTTTAATAACAATCATCAAAAATTAATCAATTATATTATTATATGTATACATTTACAGATTTATAATATTAATTAATATAACAATAATTGATCTAAAAGTAATGATTTTTTTACAAAGCAAAAAAAACACTTCTTATTTTTAAACCTTTTTTTTACATAAACCAATTTATTTATCTTCTATTTCCTTTTATTCAAATTTTCAAAATACCTTTTTTCAAAGATTTATCAGAAAAAATTTGTAAAATTTTAAATGAATTTAATCATAAACATTGTATAGTTTTGTTTGAAAAACCAGATAGATTTGAAATATAATTGATTAGCAACTAAGTTACTAATTTAGTAAGTAATTACAATTTTTTAATTCTTTAAATAAAATTGAATAAGAGCTCATTATTAAATTTCTAATTTGTGAAAAATTAATGCTAGGATGTGAAGAATAAGTATGTTTAATTTTTTAAGTTATAGGAATATACTTTCAAATATATAGATCAGTTACCATTAAGATTAAATTATAAATCACATAATTTGTAATATAATTTTATATCTATATAGCTTTAGAGTTGTATATTTTCTCTCACATATACTTTTAGCATATGCTGACTTAAATTTATTAGAATTAATATATTTTATATTTTAACAAATTATTTATTTATTTATTTATTTTTTATTTTATTTATTATTAATTTTTTTCAATAGAATCCTGTATTTGCATTTGATGGATATATAACTATTAATAAAGATAAAGATTTTTGTAAAGATTTATTTTTAAGTTAGCAAAATCAGATCAAAATTCTTCCTAAGAATTTTTGTGAAGTTATTAAAACTCTCTATAATTTTAATGTAAATCATAAGCCAAATTTAGCTGAAAATATCTTCACAAATTTGTGATTTGCACAGATATAGAGAATGAAAAGAATTTAGTGATTATTAATGAAAAGTAATCAGTTATTTTAAAATGTGATAATAAAATTGTTGATGGTATAATTCGTAATATTGCTAAAAAAATGTAGCAAATCATTTTAAATATAAAATAAACTTATAGCAGATACTCATCTTAAAATAAACTGTAGACAAAAGACTCATACAGATTTAGGAAAATTTATTAGTCATGATCTTTGTGTAAATTTTTTAAATCCATTTATTACTGATTCATATGTATATAAAGAAAAAAAACCTTAATCTTGAGATGCAAAGAATATATGATCAGGATGAAGATAGTTTTGGAAAATAGTTATATAAAAATGCTAAAGATCATAAATTATGATCTATACTATTATATAAAGCTTTTAAATAAAAAGTAAATAAAAATGATGATCAGATAGTAAATGCAGTATTTTGCGCTAAAATTATAAAGCTGTAAATATCAAGATAAAGAACAATCTATTTTTGCTATAAGCTTTATTTATAAAATTAGTGTAGTTAAAGAAGGATATTTTATTTATACTGAATATGGTATTACTATTAAAATAACATCAAATTCAATATGGTGTTAGTTAATATAAGCTGTATATAATACAGATAAATGAAGGTAGTGTTAAATATACTAATGTGATTACTTTAACTGAAAAAACTGCAAAAGTAGTAGAAAAAGAAGCGGGTATTTAAATAGCTAAATTTTTTATATTATTTTTTATTATTATATATAAATAAAAAAAATAAATAAAATAGAATTTATACTTTTATTTTTAATTCATAATCCATATATAAAGTAAAGAAAATCATTATTTCAATTTGGAGTGCTAATCATATATAGATATAGAAAATTAGTTATAATTCATCTTCTTTAAACTAAGCTAAAACCACCATTTTGTATGACTTAAATGTTATATTTAATTTACTGATAATAGAACATTATATGCATATATTTCTGTATTTTTGTGCTAAATAATAAATAAAACTATTAACTTTTAATTGTAGCATCATCAGATTTCTGCATATAAATATAAAAGTAAATTCACAATTTCAATAGTTTAATTTCTTATTTTATGATAAACCACTTAAAATAAATATTATTTATTATCAAAATATACAAAGTTTTTATTTATTTATCTTATTTACAGTTTTTAATCTCTATTGACTAGCGTTAATACTTGTTAAGCTTTTACTTTACGATGAATTTATACATATTGAGAAATCTAATTATTAATTATAAAACTTTTGAAATTTCTTCCTTCTCTAAAATCCCTTCTTTTACTAATTCTTTTAGTTCATTATACATTTCTTGAGCTGTATATTTTTCGCTTTTGTTTATATCTTCAGCTAAGAAATATGCCTCAAGGTATGAAATAACATTTTTGTTTATTTGTTTACCTCCTTCTTTTTTACCAAATTTTTATCTTTCTTTTAAAGTCCATCTACTTGATAACATAAAATTTAATGTATAAGCTGAAACTTGCCTTAATAAATCAGAATTAATACATTTAATATTTAATACATCTACTATTTGAAAAAAGGAAAATAGTAAGCTTTGAGATAATATGATCATGATTTTATTAAAAAGTGATTTACTTGTATTTTGTTTTGATGTTTCATTGTTCAATTAACTTTGTATAATTTCTACTAATATAATTCTATTGTTATTAATTGTATCTGTATCAATATTATAATTATTTAATCTTTTTTTTAATTCTTCAATGGTAAGACAGTTTATACTGATTTCTAATTCAAAAATTTCGTAAAAAATTCTGTAAAAGATCAATTTTATATAATTCTATTATTACATACTTGATTTATAATGCAATGATATATTCTAATTGAAAGTTAAAATTGAGTTATTCAAAACTTATAGATTTGGTTTTTTAAGAGATCGCTTTTCAAATTGTGCAATTTTAACCAGCTCAAAAATTTTTTAAATTCTAATATTTGGTATCGTACGAGCTTGAATAAATCCTGCATATTCATCTTTAGTTAGTCAGGACCACTTATACCAGTTAAAATTTTTAGGTATTGAATTTGTCTTTTTTTACTCTAATTTTATGTTGTAACAATCATTTTTAGTAATATTACATAATTTTAAGATGTACTCTCATATATACCTTTTTTTCTTTTTGATTCTAAATGTGTTACTGAAGTATCACAAATCCCTTAAATTGCATTTTCTATATTCATATCTTTACTAATATTAAATTCCAATCAGATATGATGATTATAGCATATGAAATCTGTAATCAATAATTCAATGAATAATAGCAATTTCCTAAATCATTTGAAAAATAAATACACACTTAGGAATAATGAGAATCGATAGAAGTCTTGGCTTCTCCTGCTTCTAAAAAAACCCATTTTTTTACTGTAATATTATACCATTCATTTTAATGTCCTAGAATTAACATTAAGTCTACGTTATAATAGTATAATCTATTATCAAAAAGAAAAGTAAGCCAATCTGATTTGACTTTAAGTGATTTAATAACTGTATGCAATGAAGATGTAGTAAACTATGCATCTTGGTATGTATCAGCTGACCAGTGATCATATGCCTGAATATCTAATTGAAGACTTCTAGATTTTTATGTATATATAAGGATTGAATGTAATGTCTAGCTTTTTTTTAAAAAAAGTACTTTTTATTTCTTTTACGCTTTTAGGTAAAATTTTCATCTTATAGTCAACTATTATTATAACTCCTTTTTCGTCTAAATCTAATAAATTTGTATTAAATTAGGCATTTAGGAATACCTTATGTATTTGATGGCTCAAATAATAGAAAATTTAAATCTTGTAATTTACAAATTTTCCTATGAATATAATTTGAAGTATTTTTTTTTAATATCAATAAAAAATTGAAAAAGTTTATCACATTCTAAACATATGTAAGTATGTTATTCATTACATATATCAAATACAATAAGAAGGCAATAGTTTATACATGTATTATATGCTATTATACTATCAGAATTTATGATCAAATGTGACTTATATTCCTTTTTAAGATATCTTTTCAACTTTCTTCTTGATCTATTAGTTGATTCTAAAAGAAAATTATCAAAATTAATATCATATAAACTAAATATAATCATATTTTAAAAAATTGCAAAGAAATATTATCTGGATCTGAAGGTTACTAATATGACTCTGAATGAGTTTGGTAAGTTTATCAAATGTTTTATAATCATATATATTGCATATTGAATACAAACCAACAAGATTCTTACAATAAATATATCTATTGCCTTGTAGATGCTTATAGAAAGTTGTTTGTTTAGCTCCATTTAGATACTTTTTATAAAACTTTTTTCACAGTACTTGTTTTGTATTTTTGAGATAATGAACTGATTCTTGTATAGCAGCATCCATTTTGCATAAGCTCATTATTACATTAGTCTTATCAGAAAAAACTGGTTTAAATTTTTTTTTTTTCCTGTCTTAATTTTTCTTTAGTAATGATTAGTTTTTGTATTTGAGATACATCTAATTCATTGATATGTACATATTAGCAGGCTCTTGATACTATATTTGTAGCTATCTGTAAGTTTATATTTTTATTTAATTTAATAATTTTGATAGTATATTTTATTTTTATATAAATACTAATCCTAGTTTTGATTTGAGTTCTTGATAGATAAATTTTGTAGCAATAATTGAAAAAATTCATCTTTGACCATCTGAATTTTTGCATGTATTTTCCAATACATCATGAAATGTTTGCAAAAATATATAATATTAATTTTCTAGATAACTTAGATTTTGTTGAAGAAATTCAGATTCATAAAGTATTTATAATATTTCGTTATCTTTTTGTATATTACATGCTTTCATCTAAAATTCAAACTAATATAATTTGCTAATAAAACAATAAAATAATAATGAATTTTTTCAACCTTAGACTCTTTTTTGAAAGATGTGATCTTAATATATCCTACATTTTGAATAAATGCTTTTCAAGTACACCATTCTCGATCACTAATTTTATAATTAGATGGATATAGATCTAAAATAGAATTTTGTAATTCTAATATATCACTCTTCTGATTCAACCATTTATCAAATAAGTCATGCTACTTAATCTTATACGAAGTTCTTCTTTTTTAATGATATTTATAAAATTTTTCTAATATTCCTTCAAGATTCTAATCTAATACTGTATAAGAAGGAATTTGTACTTATTGAATACACATTTGTATATATTAATTTTCTAATCCAAAAAGAATTTTTTCAGAGTAATTTAAAAGCCTATCAATATATAACTAAGCTTGATCAGGATCAATAGCGCTATAAGTCTTTTTCAAAGTATTGTTAGTAAATATTTGAACTATACATTCTCTATCTTTTATCTCTTGAATGAAAGTTGATTTTATACCATTAAAATTGTATTGAAAAATGAACTTATTTATATTCTTCTCCTGTTGTTGGCTTAGTATCTGTAAACTTAAATGATAAACTTTTAATTCAATCCGTTGAATTAAATACAAGACAATATCACAATTACACCTATATGAAGACATAATAAAAGATAATAGTAAATAAATTTAATTATTTCTTTATTGAACTCTTAGTTTATTCTAAAACCTCAACTTGAGTTACTTTTTAACTCAAGGGAAAATATAGGATATTTATATAAAATAAAGTAATATAAAATTAACTATAACAAATATAATAAAGAGAATTAATAATAGAACTATGATAAATATGATAAATATAATATATATAATAAATAAGATATAATTAATAAATATAATAAATATAATTCATTTATCTAATATGTTCACTTGATCAACGTTGATAACTTTAGCAACTTTGTCAACTTTGTCAACTATGTCAATCATTTAGATCACATGACTTATTTATAGTGCAGTCACAGATCACTGTTTCACTATATAGTTCTATTCAGATTTCTTTAATTTTCTCATTCCCAACATAAATATATTCAATTTCTCAAAACTAAACATATATAAACGAAATATAACATAACTAAGCAATTGCTACATAATATTTAAATTATCAAATCCCATAATTGGTAGTCTAAGAAACTTTGCATTTAATCAAAAAACTTTTTATAGTAAGAATTAATAACTTCTGTTGGTGAACTGCACACACCTGACCGATTTTCTTCAGAATAGCATAAAAATCTAGGAGAATTTGGATTTTCAGTATCTTCTATAACAGAAGTTATAGCTATTTAATACTGTAAGAGTTTTTATTTCTAATCAGATTAGAAGGAAAAGAGTAGGTGTAAGAGTTTTATTTACAGGTCATATAAGCTACCAATTATAATAAAATGATTTAAAATGTAAATTTTCTACAATTTACCTAGCAGAAATAAGTATTATAATGTATTCTTTATATTTGCTCATATATTTTATCTTTAAAAAAGATGTTATATATATTAAAAATGCGAGATTCTAAAAGTCTTAAAATTATATATATATATTATCTCTGAATTGTCATATGAATTTATATATGATAATCTCTACTTTATATACAGATTACGAATTAATATATTTTATTAAATAAAATACCATTTAAAATAAATAAAAAAACTCCTAAAAATATTAAATCTATTAAATTAAATTATTAATACAGTAATATTATAATTTTTATAGTTTTAAAAATATTAATTTATTAATAGTACATTGTTAGAATTGTATTTTCTAAAACAGATTTAAAAATTTATTTATTTTAGTCTACTAAAATGTACTCAATAACAGAAAGTAATCTAGCATTCCAATTTCACTTGTTTTTAATATACAGTCTAGACATTTTTTGTATTAAAAAAATATTTATATAATTCTATACATATTTTAGACATAAATTTTAATACATAATCTGAACATTTTTTATATTAGAAAAATAGACATATAATTTTAATATAAATACTAAACATATTCTGTATTAGAAAAAAAGATTAAATTTCTTTCTGTACAAATTCTAGATGTTTTTCAAAGTTTGAATAAACCCATATAGTAAGCTTGATCATTTTTTAAGGCAAAAAATAGTTATTTTATAAACATTCTTTAATATGTTTAAAGAGATTCAAAACATTATTGATGATATTTTTTGAATAATTTTTTTTATAGAATTATGATATCTTGTGATACTTTTACAGTACAAAAGATAATAAATTTATAATCTAATATTACTATTTATCTAAATATATTCAAATATTAATATTATATATAAATATTATAAGCTTAGTGGATTTTCTAGTTATTCTTTAAAAAGA
Source organism: Funneliformis mosseae (assembly GCA_910592005.1). NCBI lineage: Eukaryota > Fungi > Glomeromycota > Glomeromycetes > Glomerales > Glomeraceae > Funneliformis > Funneliformis mosseae. The sequence continues at coordinate 4,110 of CAJVPP010003352.1, read as the reverse complement.
GAATGTTATAAATATGATTATATCTCTCCTATAATTCAAGATAATAATACAGATTATTAGAAATCAAACATTAGTAACTTAATACTAGTGTTAATCTTCCACAATATTCAAAAAAAAAATATCTATATATTGCTTATAAATTTAAAAAAACAAATTTTTAACTTCGTAATCAAATATTTTATGAACATAGAATTCAATAAATATCTTTAATTCAGCTTCTTTATATGAATATTTAATAATTTATTATTATTGATCTTATGCATAACTTATATTTAGAAATTGCTAAACGAATGATAAAAGAATAGACTTAAAATGACCAACCATTAATTTTTATTAAACTTCAACTGCTTGGATTAGATAGTAAAGTAAATGTAGCAATTACTGATAATGGTAGTAATATAATTAAAGCTATTCATAAATGGGATGGTATTAATCATATTCTATGCAGTGCATATACATTGCAGCTTTGTGTTATTAAAGGGTTAGAAAAAATTAAACTATATACTAAACGATTTAAGAAATTAATTCGATTTTTTAATTTTCTAAAACAGAATGAACAGTTAGAAAAGGCTCAAAAAGAAATTGCATCTAGACATGATATACAACTAGAAAATGATTTACTTTTATTTGATTTAACATCAATTGATCAACATTCATTAAAAATTTTGTGAACTATTAATAATGTTAAGACCTGATGGGGATCATCTTTAGCTTCTTGAAAAAGATTACAAGTATTTTTAAATTTATATTTAGAGAATGAATTTAAAAAGATTATGAAAAATTAAGAATGTGAATTCTTTTAGATTATGAATGAATTTTATTAAAAAAATTAATTGTTCTTTTTAAACTAATTGAAGAAGTAACAGAATGGTTAGATGATTAAAAATATTATATACTTTCTCTAATATACCTATCTATTTATGCATTATATTATGATTATATACCAGATATAGATAAAGATAATATTATTAACGAAAGTGATAAGTATAATATTTAAATAAATAAAAATAATTAAATTACATTTATTAATATTTATATTCTTTTTTTTAGATGATGATAATATTACTATATATGAGAATTCTGAAAATAATGAAAGTGTGCTTGATGATAAAGAAAGTGATGATAATAACAATAAGGAACAAAATTTTTCAAATAATACATAATGTCTTTATCAGAAATTAATAATATTATTGATTCTATCAAAAAAGCAATATATGATATGCTATTTGAATATTTTAATTTACCACCTAAAATTGCTGTACTGGCTAGCCTTTTAGATTCAAGATTTAAAAAAATGTATGGATGGCCTAAAGAAATGTGTAAAATGACAATATCTTTATTAAAAAAAAATATCATTTATTAAAAAATGAAGAAACTATTATGTCTCAAATAAATTCAAAAAATAATTATCCAACAGGTGGGTTTAAATCACGTTTATTTAAATTATATAAAATAGATGAAAAAGATGATGAAATCAATTACTATTTGAATAATTTTAGAACTCCATAAGCTATACCTGAAATGAATCCATTTTAATGGTAGATTGATAATAAAAAAAAATTTTTAACTTTATTTAAAATAGTTAGAAAATATTTGGATGTACCAGTTATATCTATTCCAAGTGAGCGGCTTTTTAGTGATACTAGAAATCAAATTACAAAAGATCAGACCAGTTTAAAATCAAAGACTGTTATTGAATTATTATTTGTCAAACGAAATAGTAAATACTATAATCCTTTTGTATAATTGTATGTTAACAAATTAAAGAGATTTTAGTAGTTATTATAATATTTGTAATTAGCTTATTATGATTTTTTGATGCTTATATTATATTAATAAATCAATCAATGATTAAGAAATTAAAATTTGATTTTAGTTTTATTCTTTGATTGAACAATACAATCGATTAAAAAATTAATCATACGTGATCAATCAAATAAATTAATTTTTAATCGATTAAGTAAATAAGAGATTGATCAAATCATTGATTATGATTTTTTTTATCAATTAAATGCCCTAGTTATGTAGCCCTTTCTTTCCTTTGTTATTATTATACAGTATTTTAGTCTAAAAAATATGGTGTAAGAAGTCTATACTTAACAATATAAATGTAATACTTAAAAATCTTTCAACTCTTTAAAAAAATAAAATTTAGAAAAAATAAACTGGTAACTTTATTTTTTGAGATAAGCTCTATTAAATTACTAATCAGTTTTTCAAAATAAGTTCTATATAAAAAGTTATAGGCATTTAAAATTGGATAATTTTATATGATCTTTCTGAATTTGAAACATATATTATTAATTGAAATTTATGATAATTTGAGTTAGCATTATGGTAATTAATCATAATGTTAGCTTGAATTATTATAATTTAAAATGATACATAAAAAAAATGATTAATATTCATTTTTCATTGGTCAATTACTAATCACATGATATAAAATCCACAAAAAATTTTGAAACATTATTGAGTTAAGACTTTTGACACCATATATGATATTTTCTATATTGATTGAACTTTTTTAAACGTAATTATATACACTTTTCAAGTCTTTAAATAATAATACCTAATCTATTTCCTAATTTAGAATTTTATATAATTATGGAAGCCTTTATTGAAACTAGAGGTATGTTTCAGTGAAATCTGTTCAATCTGTCATTCGATCTGATCAAAAAACAGATCATTCAGATTATGAATGAATGGATCACGAATAATTCAGATGTGATCCTCAGATAACATTGGATTGATCAGTCATTATGTGGAATGACCGGATTGATCAGATAATCCGGTCATTTTATTTTATTTTATTTTTTTTTAAAAAAAAACCACCTTATTTTCTTTAGGATCAGACATGGACATGGACATGGACTTGGACTTCAGAATTTAGGATTAAAAGGTATGTCAGAATAGAGGGTAAATTCGGTTTTTTTTTTGAAATGTTACTAATATTCCTTTCTTTCTTTTTTTTAGAGAACGCCTTCTTGGACTTGGATTTCAGCTTGGATCATGAAAGTAAGTTAGGTGTAAGTTTTTCTTTGTTTTTCTTTGTCTTTGAAATGCCATTAACGTTCCTTTTGCTTCTTTTCTTTAGGGAACGCCTTCCTGGACCTGAATTTTGGCTGGGCTATGAAGGTAAGTTTGTACTTTTGTTTTTTCTTTGTCATTGGGAACGTCATTAATGTTCCTTTTGCTTCTTTTCTTTAAGAGACCTGGATTCGGCTTGGACTATAAAGGTAAGTAGTGTGAGGGTATTATTTTTGTTTCTTCTTTATCTTTGGAATGCCATTAACGTTCCTTTTGCTTCTTTCTTTAGGGGGCGCCTTCCTGAACTTGGATTTTGGCTTGGGCTATGAAGGTAAGGTGATGTGGGGATTGTTTTTGTTTCTTTATCTTTGGAACACTATTAACGTTCTTTTTGCTGCTTTTCTTGTGGTTTTTTTATTTTTCTTTGTCTTTGGAATACCATTAACGTTCCTTTTGCTTCTTTTCTTAGGGAATGCCTTCCTGGATCTGAATTTTGGCTTGGATTATGAAGGTAAAGTAGTGTGGGGGATTGTTTTTGTTTCTTTATCTTTAGAACGCCATTAACGTTCCTTTTGCTACTTTTCTTGTGAAATTTTTGTTTTTCTTTGTCTTTGGAACGCTATTAACGTTCCTTTTGCTTTTTTTCTTTAGGGGATGCTATCTGGACCTGAATTTTAGCTTGGGCCATAAAGGTAAGTTGTGGTGGATTTTTGTTTTCTTTTTTGTTTTTGGAACGTCATTACCAGTTCTTTTGCTTATTTTCTTTAGGAAACGCTTTTCTGGACCTGGATTTCGACTTGGGCTATAAAAGATAAGTTGGGAGAGTGTTTTTTTTTATTTTTCATTTATTTTTCTTTAAAAATCATTTACATTTCTTTTCTTTTTTTCTTTGGAATACTTTACTGGATCTGGATTTTAGAATTTTGGGAAGGAAAATTATTATTTATTTATTTTCTATTTAGAACTTTTGCTTCTTTTTTAAAAAATAGAAATCTTTAAAATTATAAGTTTAGGTTTACAATAAGTTTTATAATACTTTAATAAAATAACAATTTATTTATATATAATAAATTATACAAATGA
>CAJVPP010003351.1:0-11904 GCA_910592005.1 Funneliformis mosseae | reverse complement strand
TAAATAAAATATATAAAATAAATAAAATATAATAAATATATAAGATAAATAAGATAAAATAAATAAAAGAAATATATGCTATAGATGACATAGATGACATAGAAGACATATATGATTTCTTAGGGATTGATGTTATTCTTTAGATCATCATCATCCATGTTTTCTTTCGTGTAATAATATAAATAACAAAATATTTTATCTAAAAGTAATCAATTATTGTTCCTTCATATTTTTGATAAACTTATTCTTTTTTTCTAACTTAACATCTTTTTTTAATTAATAGCATACAATTTTTTTTTCTTTTTAAACCCTTTATCAGCACTTATAAAAGGTAAATTTTCTTAAAACATAATTATCTACATCATATGTATCTGATAAAGATCATACATACTATCATAAAAAAAAGAAAAAATCACAAATACAAGAAAGTAATGATAATTTAAGAAATATTATAAAAATTGCATTTTCAATAAATAAATTAATAATTAGTTATTAAACTATATTAAATAATATTTATCTAATAATAATTTACAATTTAACATAATAACAAAATAAATAGTTAGTAACTAATTATACTAGTAAAAATTATCAAACAGTAATGATCAATAAAACAAATATATTTTTACATATTAAATATAATTAATTTATTTAATAAATCAAAAATATTATATATTTTTATACAATCATATAGTCATATTAGAAATATTAAATTTATCAGATTATCAATTTGTAAATTATCTGTATTACCTATATAATATTGAATTATTTAATCAATTAATAAATTTTTTTTCTTTTAATATTAAAAAAAAATATAAAACTATATTAAATTAATAATAATATAATAAAATTTTATATTAATAACTTGTAACTTTATAATATTATATAGAAAAATAACATAAATAATTATTATAAAAATTATAAAATATACTATATTACAAATATAAAAAATTATAAAGCTAAAAATAAAATAAAATATAACTTATTTTTAGCTTTATATAGTTAAATCAAAAAAATATATCATAAAAACTTATAAATTATTAATAAATCTTAGAAAATGAATTATTTATTTTTATTTTAAATAATAGTTTAATTTTTTTAAGTTCTTTACCTTTATATATAATATATACTTACTTAATATTTTTTAATAAATATTAATAAACCTCTATATTATTTTTTAATTTAAACTATTAGTTATAATTATAATGGATTATTATTAACACTTTTTTATTTATTATAATAAAATTAAATTAGTTTTTATAAATTTGATTTAATAAATTAATAATATTAAAATAAGATAACTCTTATATTAATTCTTATTTTTTACATATATTTAATTTATTCTATTTATTTCTTTTAGATTTAATTATCTATATATTAAGAGAATTTATTACCTTTAATATTTTTAAATATATTTATATATCTTATTATGCATATTTTATTATAAATCTTATTAAATAAGAATTATTTTATCTTTTATTTGAATAATTTATAAAAATATACTAAATTAATAAATAATATTTTAGATATATATAAAGAATATTAACACAGTTTCTTATTTTTTATTAGTTTTTTTATATATAATAAAATTAATATTTAAGTTATTTAAAAATGCATTAAATTTTAACATAAATTCTTTATATAATAAATGCATTGAAATCCTGGTATTTATATAAAAAAAATATGTTTATTGGCCTGAATTTTTGAAATGATATAATTTAACTAATTTATTTTTATTCAAAATAAATAAGAATTAAAAGCTATTTTATTTTTATTTCTTTTTATGCTAAAGAATTCTTAATTTTTTTGACAATTTAAAAAACTTATTTTTCCATTTTGTTGAATTACAACTTTAATATCTGGTTTCTTATATTTAGTCATATAGAAATTTAGCACAATTTCAATTTCATTCATACGAATTTTATGCAATAGCATTTGAAGTAGCTTATGAAAAATTTACTATATATATTCTTAAACATCTAACTTAACCACTTTTTAGTTTTTAATTCGAAATATATGCATATTGGAAATAAAATAAATTGAAGATCCATCAGATGAATTATTACAAGAGTAGTAGGATGAATCTTTTGGATGAAATTTAAAAGTGATCGTCAGAATTTATTTAATAGAATTAAAACAGAACAATGGTAATAATTTTAGACGAATCGGATTCGTGTAACCTAGAATTTTGATTATCATATGATTATCTTTCTACATTCATGAAAAACTCTTGTTCGTTTAGATACAGATAGTCGTGAATAGAGAGATCTTAATATATTCTAAAAATATGAAGTGATCGAAAAATTAACTTTTTACAAAAAAATTAAAAAGTTATGTCATCTACAGTTGCAAAAGGAAAAGAACTCGAGCAAAGGATCTTTGATATATTGAGGAGCATAGAAATTGAGTGCAAGTGGACAGGGTGAGAATCTCACTGAGTTATTTGTAGAATCGTTGTGTATCTGAAGTTACGCTGCCACTAGGTATAAAATGTCTGGGAATTGAAAGCTCATCGTGGCCACGGTTTCGGCCGTGAACGTTCTTCCCAGTTTCCGAAGTCCTGCACTGCCGTAAGGCACTTGCTACGTACGCTGGGGATTGGTGGTGAATAGGATACACGAATCAATGAATAGAAAGCACCTCGTGGCCACAGTCAAAAGCGACTGTGAACGTTCTTCTTTGGTTCTTAACGATGATGACACATGTACTCACTTTTTTACCAATGTCTTTATAGTGGTTCGGGTGACGGAGGAGTGGATATCAGCGGTGTTGTTGTTGGGATCCCGTTCGTGATTCAGTGTAAAAATTGGACAAAACATAAAATTGGTATGCTTCAATAAAATATGGTATTGAAAATAAGCTAATTGATGTTCGATTACAGGTCCCTCCGTCATTCGTGAATTCGAAGGAGCACTTACTAGACAAACAAGGGGTACAATAGGTGTTGTAGTAGGACGTTCAAAAAATAGATTCACGCCTGGTGCGATAGTGACAGCTAAAACATCGATTTACGATATTATCCTCACGGATAAGAAAGACCTTTGTATAGATCTCATTCAGTTAGTTGCTGATCGACTGAACAGATCTTATGGTTTCCATTATAAATATTCTTTTATTGTTTTCTTGTTAACTTTCTTACCTTTTTACTTGTATAAATTTGTAAGTTAAGATTTTTTGTATATATTTTATTTCTTGTACATTAATTTACTTTGTAATTTCATTTTTTTTATTTATTTATATTTTAATGTTAATATTTTTTTATTTTTCCTTCCATTATTTGTATTCTGATATATATTTATTTCTTGTAAGTACATATTTGATCATATCCGTATCATATTGGCGTCCTAATTCTAATCAATAAAACATTCTTATTCACTAGTACAAAAAAATTGTATGGTGGGTTTTTGTTAATCGATTTTGCTTTCAGCTAGGGATTCCTGATGTTCTTGATAATATTACTATACAAGATGGATTCTCGATCTTTATTACCATTCAGCATATTACGTAATAATGAATTTTTTTTTCCGAATCGATTATTAGGCTTTAGATTATGTCGCAAAAGATATAAAATAAGGTGAGTTAGGTTATCGTATGAGTTTTTTTTTATTCACATTGCCCAAATAAAACGAAAATTCATAACGAATCAAATAAATCAAAATTATTATTTGTTAAACGTGTGGGATGTTGGATTATTGAATTTAGATTTTAATGCTAATCCTCCGTTTCCATCACCGATGAATGCGCAATACTCAGAAAATTGCTTTCCGAGTTCGGTTCCCGCACCATAGCTATAGCGAAGATACGTACTAGGAGGCGTTTGCTAATCCAGATTTCCGTGATGAGAATCGAATCTTTGATTAAGGACGACAATTTGAATCTTGTGAGCGTTGAATGTGTGTTATGAGGCATATTATTTGATGACTTTTTGATTTCATTACATAAATGCTAATCGAACTTGCATTTGGTGGATTCCATTTCATTTTATAAGGAGCAGAAGTCCACAAAGTTTGATCTAAAGTTATGACGTCATTTTATCCCATCGCATAGTAAAGATTTATTTTCCTGTAAATACTGATTTTCGTGATGTGATCATTTCTTGTTAGTTTCGTCTGTATGTTTATATCGATACAAAACGTATAAAAGGTATTCATACGAAAAATAGAACGAAACAAAAACAATAAATTTTATATTGATCTTTATTAACTTCATCAATCAATCGAACAAAACAATAAAAATATGCTAGTATATCTCCCTTTATTAGTATTTTGTACATCACGTGATTTAAGGTGGCCCCGGCATTATCTGTAACAAATAAGTTTTACTAACTTATGATCATTTTTTCTAGTTATTCAACTTTACATAACAAAAAAAAATAAATTAATTAGTTTTATATATTATATATATTATAAATTAATATAAACTAATTCTTAACATATAAATGAAAAATTATAAAGATAAATCTTATTATTTAATTTATTAAAATGATTTAAGTTTAAATTTATTATATTTAAAAAGATAAAAATATTTAAATTTAAAAAATAAGTAAAAATATGTAAATATCAAATTTGGTAACAAATAAAATTTTAAAAAAATGGTAATTTTTTATTTTATGTAAATTAATCTTTTTTATGTTAATAGTAATATTATTAAATTTAAAAATTAATAAATTATAATTTAATTTATAAATGATTAGTTTAATTAAAAATATTAATTTTAATAAAAAGTATGCTATTAATAATTTATTAAAAAATAGTTAATGAATATTATTATTAAAATTTAAATTGTAAATAATACTTATTAATGATTTATTAGTAGTTTTAAAAGATAATAAAAAAATAATGTTTAAATCAAATTTTTAATGATGTTTTTATAATAATAAGATCTTATCTGAATTCTTTTTTTTAAATTTGATAAATATTAAAAAGTATACATTTTATAATTTAAGTAAACTTTTATTTTTGTAAGATTGAAAATTTATTGATGAAACTTAACATCTCTTATCCTATGTAAAGTAAATTTATATTTATCATTTCATAAATATATATATATATATATATTTGATCGGTCGCCCGAACATCCCGACTGAGGCGCGTATATCACTTCATAAATATATCAACTACGATCTGAAAGAATCAAACCAATTTTTGAAACTTACATAAATGGTAGCATCTAATCTAATTGTGGTTAAAAGCTATTTTAAATAAATCACGAGATATAGTTAAAACCGCCCATATAGTTCAATTGATTGATTTACTATTATGAATACCTTTAAATTCGGATTACAAATTTGTAAGCTTACATTTATATTATTATTTTTTTTTTTTCATCTCAATCTTTAAAATAATCATAACGTGACAAATTAAAAAATCTTTTTTTTTTCTGGGACTGAGTTACACAACACGTTTTCTTGCCTTTAAAGGATATTTCGTCATCTTCGTGAAATGCTGCTGAGTCAAAGGAAATCTATGATAAAAATTCTAATATAAGGAAATAAAAACTGTGCGATAAGAAAAATAACATATCGCTAATTACTTGTGATATTCGTCGTTCATATCTTTTCGTTATTTCATTAATATATAATAATAACAGCTGAATACATTAAACAATCATCATGACTAAACGTATAACCGCTGAAGAGGTTGCTAAACACAATACCGAAAGCTCCATCTGGATCATTGTTCATGACAAAGTATTTGACGTAACAAACTTTTTAAATGAACATCCTGGTGGAAAAAAAGTTTTACTTAAGGTTGCCGGTACAGATGCTACCAAACAATTTGATAATTTTCATGCAGTATCTATTTTAGATAAATATACCAAGTTACAACTCGGCGTAGTTGGTGATAACCAAGAAGAAGTTTCAAGCGAATCTGCTTCGGTTGATGGCCCATTTGGTGACCTCGTACCTTTCGGAGATCCCTATTGGTATCAAGACTTTTACAGTCCGTATTATAATGATTCTCATCGTCGTGTAAGAGCTGCTGTTCGTAAATTTGTTGAAACAGAAATTATGCCTTATACTTTTGAATGGGATGAAGCTAAAAAAATTCCTCAGGAACTTTTTATAAAAGCTGGTAAAGCTGGTATCTTACCAGCTGTCTGCGGTGCACCTTGGCCTGGAAAGTGGGTATCGATCAACATGAGCACAAAAAAATTGATTGAATTAGATGATTAAATTTTTTTTATTATTATTCCAATCATTTAGATATACCGATATTCAACCTATTGGTGAAGTAAAGGTTGAAGAATTTGATCATTTTCATGAATTTATTGTGACTGACGAATTGGCTCGTTGCGGATCCGGTGGTGTCTTATGGGGATTGACCGGTGGTAAGTAACATTATTTATTATAAATGGTAAAATTATTGTAAATCATGATTCCTTAAAATTATCGTCAATATTATTATTTTAATTTTAAAAGGTTTGGGTATCGGTCTTCCGCCAATCCTCAAATTTGCTTCCGAGGAACTTAAGAGAAAAGTTGCTCCAGAATGTCTTGCAGGAGTAAAGAATATTTGCCTTGCTATCACAGAACCATATGCTGGATCTGATGTTGCAAATATTAAGACAGAAGCCAAGCTTACTGCTGATGGTAAACATTATATCGTTAATGGTGAAAAGAAATGGATCACAAATGGTGTTTTTGCCCATTATTTCACCGTTGCGGTTCGTACTGGGGGCTCTGGTATGGGTGGTATTTCTCTTCTATTGATCGATAGGGACATGCCCGGTGTTAAGACTCGTCAAATGTTATGTACTGGTGTATGGGCATCAGGAACTTCTTACATTACTTTTGAGGATGTGAAAGTACCAGCATCCAATATTATCGGTAAAGTAAATGGAGGATTCAAGGTAAATTACAAAAATGATTTGATTTGATTTTATTTATTTTATTTTATTTTTAATCATACTTTCTTTTTTTTTCCGGTTAGTGTATTATGCATAATTTCAATCATGAACGTATGGGAATTGCGATTCAAGCAACACGTTTTGCCCGTGTTTGTTATGAAGAATCCATGAAATATGCTCACAAACGTAGGACATTCGGTAAAAAACTTGTTGAACACGATGTCATTCGTAATAAACTTGCCCATATGGCACGTCAAATTGAAGCAACACACTCGTGGATGGAAGCATTAATTTATCAAACAAATAACATGTTTGGAATTGAAGCTATGAATAAGCTTGGCGGTCCAATTGCTTTATTAAAAGCACAGTCAACGCAAACTTTCGAATATTGTGCTCGTGAAGCGGCGCAAATCTTTGGTGGTTTATCTTACTCACGTGGAGGGTGAGTCATCAATCTTAATATTAGAATGTTTTAACTTAAAACTTTTCTAATTAAATCTTATCAAATTTCTTTCAATATTATAGTCAAGGTGAAAAGGTTGAACGTTTATACCGTGAAGTACGTGCTTATGCAATTCCCGGTGGTTCAGAAGAAATTATGCTCGATCTTGGTGTCAGACAATCTCTTAAAGTTGCACAATTTTATGGTGCTAAACTTTAGTGTGTCGAATTAATGACGAATGACGAATATCATTATTGGGTAATTAGGATAATTAATTAAGTTCAAAATATATTTATTTCCTTTTTTTATGAAATTGTATTTTTTTTTTTTTCTTTTTTTTTTTTTTTTTTTGAAATACAATTTTAAATTCGTTATTTCTGATTGATGTTCAAAATTGGTTTAAAAAATTTATTTTTGCCGATTTATGTAATAAAATAATAAAGATTTAGAGTTTAATTATAATACCATCAGAAATATCTTGATCAAAGATTGACACATTCACGCATTCTTAATCTTTCGCTTGCAAAGAAAGCACGTAGAATGTAAATCCGTTTTTGTCATGGAATCAATTATGTTTTATCACGAGTGATATTATTTTAAAAAGTGGTAGTAGGGTCGGTGAAGTGGTGACCTCCCTCTTCAATTAATTCATAATAAATTAAACATGGACTGGAACCACCGGCAGTTTCTTCGACTCGTCTATTAGAGGATTTTAAGGGTCGAAGAAAAAATGCGAGATTTTTGATGTTCGTTGTTTTTTCTTTTTTTTAATTATTTCGTGATTTTTCTTGTAGTTCTTCCCATTGTTCCCAATATATCCTTTGTCACGTGTTATATGAGAAACATAATCGCCGAATCATAAATTTTCCGTTCAAATATTTCAAACTACGGAATTAACAAAATTTCCCGTTTCTTATTTTTTTATATATTTCAATCTTTTTTATTTTAACTCATTTTAACTTTATTAGATGTAATGTTTCAGTAATGATTGAAAATAAATCATTTTATTTGATTTCTTTTTTTTTTTTTCAACGCGTATATGTACAGTATAAATACTGTAGTACAATACATCAAGGTCTCCAAAAACGGGTTCTATAAATAGAAATGTTCAAATAACTTCTACGCGACTGATAAAAAAAAAAATCTTTTTTCAAGATAAACGCGTTCGTTGTAACATGCCAAACCTATGCTTTTTATTCAAAGGTAAAAAATGTCTACACATAAACATACTGGAACTCCCGTGAATGCTGGAACATATGAGGTACAACCAGCTTTATTAACATTTGCTTTAAAAAGGTCAAAACTTTAACAGTAAAAGTTTTTACAATACAGCCACGAAATTTCCCGAGACCTTCTGCACCTTACAACACGCATACGCCGTCTACACCAACACAACCACGTAAAAGTTTCCCTACAAGAACTTCTATGTCTCCCAATACACCACGTTTTCAACCTATAAATGTCCCTCAAGTAAAACCTCAACCAAACTATTTACATCTCCCTTTTCTTGATAACGCGATAAAAAAAATTTACGAATATCATAACCAACGACAAGGAAGAACCACTCAAGGAGCTTTTTCAATTAATTCGGCGGGACGATCATATAATCAACCGTATATACATGGTGGAGATGTGATAGAATTTTATGGACCTTCTTGCGGTGGTAAGACCACAATATTACATCATGTGATTGTTACCACCATTATTCCTAAATATTGGACGCGTGATGATGTTTCAAGAATTGAATTGAATGGACTTGGTAAAGGAATATTGTTTTTTGATTTAGATGGTAGATATGACATAAAAAGATTATATACAATGATCATATATTATCTAAGAAATCGGATTAGGCAGATTATAAAAGAAAGTAATTCTCAACAAGTAGGGACCCGGCAACAACTACCCACACCTTTATCATCATTTTCAACGCAAGGATCGCAAGACGAACTTTTTAATATGGAATCACTTCCAACAGAACAAGAACTTGATGAGATAGCAAAATGTTCTTTGAAAAAACTTCATATCTTTCAACCAAACGCGTCAATTGAGTATTTAGCAACGTTACTTTCCTTACCAGAATATGTAAAAGAAATTCAAGAAAAGGAAGGGTATGAATTTAATTATTTAATGATTGATTCGATTAATGCATTTTATTGGCAAGATAAATCCGAAGAATTAGGAGAACAAGTGATTAATTCAGAAAATGGGGTTGATACAGATTCAGATGATGATGGAGATGGAGGAAGAAATGAAAATAGCATCAATAGTATTGAAATGGATAATTTTGAGATTTTCGGCGAAGTTTATCAAACGTCATCACCTCCAATGTATTATAATGGAAGAAAATCTCAATCATCTACTCCAAGAACAAGTACTAATAGCGTTAATAGTAACTCGTCGAACCAAAATAATAATGCTTTTCAAGGCTATTCATGTTATATAGTTCAAGCATTGCAAACATTACTTCAATCAACCAAGCTAATTGTTTTGGCAACAAATTGGGTGACATTTAGACCATCAGAACAACAGCAACAAACTCTTTTAGTAAATATAAATTCAAGGATTCCACAAGAATTAACTTATTCAACCGCATCATCACCATATTGGGATTCTTTATTAAAATATAAATTTGTTATAGCGAAACAATTATTACCACAATATCCCGATAATGTAATACCAAAAATGATTGAGAAAGATGAGAATAGGGATAATTTATTGAAAGAACCTTTATTTTTTGGAAGATTAATTTATCCTGAATGTGATGGAAATTGTGGGGAAATCTTTTCGTTCAAAATTTCTGAAGAAGGAATTATTTGTGATTAAGTATATTAATTAATAATAATAAATTAATAAATTTGGCAGAGAAAAGGCCTGCGCTGATGTTCTAAATTTTATTCATTTTTCGAACACCTTTATCTTTTTCCTGGATGTTTATTATAACAAATTTGTGAAATATTATTATATAATGTGTATGATTTAGCCCAAATCCAAATACATTTTGAAAACTTTTCTCCACGGTTTAATAATTTCCATTTTATGATGACCAGATTTTTGTAATTGAAAAAAATATTGAATAGCATTAAATTAAACTTTTTGGTATGATGTTATTTCTTTATGTTTTTAAGTTTATTTTCAATTTCTGTAATATATTCATCTAGTATTTAATTGTTAGATTTATCATTTTTTTGATATTATTTTATTTCTCTTTTCATTTATTTTTTCTGAAAATTTTATCTAATGTTTAATTATTATTCTTAATAACTTTACATGCATCTTTTTCCCTCCTTTTTTTTAGTTTAAACAAAAATTTCTATAGTATGTAAGTAAATACTTAAATGGTTTCAAAATTTTCATATTATCAATTAAAATTTGAAATAAATTTTCTTCTTTATTAAAACCTTCATCTTCCTATTTAAATTCCATATCTAAATCTTTATTATCAAATGAATTATATTTATTGTTATCTATATTTTTGAAAGATTAAAAAAAAAAAGATTAAATTATAAGCATAAAAAAAAGTTTTTGTTTTATTTATATGCATATCATTTGTTTTTTAACTTTATTAAAGTTTTTGCAATTTTTCACAAATATAAAACTTTTTCATTTTTAGCATTTTAATTACAAATCAGTTTAATATGTATTATAGTATTTTATATAAAATTTGCTATTTTAAATATATGTAATTTTAGCTAAAATATTATAATTTAGGGTTAACATTAAAGTGTCAAATTGAAATCAAATATAATAAAATTTCATATTTTAAAAACTTATAATTTTTGATACAATAATCTGATTTTAATTATCTTAACATAGTTATATAGAATTCAATAAGAAGTATTAAGTTTTTAAAAAAGAATTTTTGGTATTTTTTTATTAATGTTTAAAAATCACCAATTTTATTGAATGTTTTATAGTATTACTTACTATATTATAATATTTTTCTGAAAAATTAAGATAGCTATTTATTTTTAATATTATTTTTTTCTTTTTATAAATAAGAAGTAATATATCTAAACTTAATAGTTAGATATATTTACTAAGAATATTTAGTTTTTAACAGATTAATAATATCTGCTTTAATAGATTTTCTATTTAAAAAATTAAATATTTTTAAATTTATAAAAAGTAATTAGAATTTTTTGTATTTAAAATAAAATAAAATAAAAATTTTATAAAACAAACGAAAATTTTTAATTTAGATTAATTGAATATATTAAGTAATTTAAAAGAAAATAAAAATATTTATTATTAAAAATATTAATATATTAAAATTATTAAATAATTTTTCTTAATAATAAAAACCTTCATATATTAGATTAATTAAAATAGATAAATCTAATTATAATATTCTATTACATATCTTATTTGTAATATTCAAATTTTATCCAATTAAAATTCAAAATCAGGTTTAATGTCAATAATTTAACAAATTAAAATAAAAGTTCAGTTGTGTAATAAAAATAAGAATTTTTTTAAAAAATTTCAAAAACTGTTTGTAACTGAAAATTTTATCTATAAAACTATCTTTAATACATTAATTAAAAGTTTTTTAAATTAAATTTTGCATTTAAAAATCTTGTTTATAAAATATTTAATAAAATAATTTATTATTAAGA
>CAJVPP010003350.1:0-11905 GCA_910592005.1 Funneliformis mosseae | reverse complement strand
ATAAAATAAAAATAATAATAAAATTTAGAATATTAAAAATACGTATAACACCAAATATTCTTAGACTTCGTTTAATTTGTAAAATTATGATTATTATCAGTATTTGAAAGATCTTAAGAATTACGTAGATCCTCCGTATTTTCAGAATTCGCAAAATTCTCAGTATTTTCAGAATTCTGAATTAAGAGATCATCATATTGTGTCATCCACGTAACTTCATTATGACTGGTTAATTGCTCCATTGACAATATAAACTAAAAAATGGAAACTATTATTAAGTCTAAAACAATCCACTAGTATTTGCTTTTATCTAGACTTTTGTATAATTGTAAAGATTAATTAGTATTAATTCAATTATTGAGCAAGTAGACAGATAAACATATGTGTAATCTTAAACCTTATACATATATGAGAAATGATCAGTAGAAAAGAAGAAATCTACTTTTTAGTCAAAAAATTTTTTTATTAGTTCACTTTGCTGATCATGGTTATATAAATAAAACTAGCTTAATAACTAAAATTACTCTAGATTTATAGATTTCTTTCTTTTCTATTGATCACCTTCTATATAGTCTTATACTTCATTTTTGGACTAATAAATTTAGATCTATTTAATAAATTCAAATTTATATAAATTGAATTTCTAGTTGCTAAATAAATATAAATAATATTTATTTTTACTTTTTAAATTTAATCAAAATTAACTTTATATATAATAAATTTAATATAAGTGTTTTTAATAATTAATTTTTATCTTTTAAATAAATATAAAATTATTTAATTAATATTATTAATTTTATATTTAGCTTATTGAATTTAAGATAAAATAAATTTAATTAGATATATTAAATAAATTATTTAAAATAAATTTTATTATAATTAATATTTAAAATTTACAATAATTTAGATAATTAAAAAATTTAATAAAAAGATATATATAGAAGAAAAAATAAAAGTTTGTGATGTAAAAAAAATTTATTTATTTAGAGTTCTAAAAAATAATTTGCATAAATTTATATTTCAAATCATATAATTGTAAATTTACATTTAAATTTATAAAATAAAAGTTTAATATTTTTGATTTTTTAAATTGATTTAATTCAATTTATTAGAAGTTATATCCTACTATAATTATTTATAAATCTAAATTTTTTTATCTTTATATTTCTTAAATTATCTTTTACAATAGCAATTTTACATTCTTTTTATACAAAAATATAATTATAAAACATTATTATATAATTTTATTATAGATAAGATTATTATTAATAATAAAATAATTAAGTAATATAAAATTTAATAATAAATTTAATTAATATAAATAATAAATAAATAGAAAATAGAAAAATTAAAAAAAATTAATAATATTAAGAATTGTAAATCTTATAATAATATAATAGTTAATATAATCAGGTATTAATATATATTTTATATTTAAGAAATTGATTATATAATTTGTATAAATCTATTTTAATTTTTAATTTTATCAAAATTTATTTTATTAAAATTTTTAAATTTTTTTATTTAATTAAAAAGTTTTAAAATTTTTATTAAAATAAAATTAATAAAATAAAATAAAAAATTAAAATATAATTTTTACAAAAGAAGAAAATTTATGTTAAAAAATATTTTTGCTTACGAATAAAATATTAATATATATATAAATTTTTACTTAATAATTAGAAAGTAACTACTATATGTTTATGATTTTTTATTTATTAAATGAAAGTAATTAAAAATAATAAAAAAAACACAAATCATAAAATATTTTTTTAGATATCATAGCTATTAAAATTTTCAAAATAAATAATTAAATTCATAGATTTTTACATGTTATAAACCTTTAAAGTAACTTTATATTTTATTTCAAATTTTCAGTTAATAAAGTTTTAAATTAATTAATTAAATTTATATGTATTGAATTTAAATTATATTTTAAAATATTTTAAAATTTATTAAAGAATAAAATTATTTCAAAAATAAAATATTTAAAACTAAATTAATAAATTAAAAAAAAGTTTTTTTAAGAATTAAAAATTAATCTTCTAAATATAAGCTGAATTTTGATTCATTATTTAGTAGATATTTTAAGTTTAAAAATTACTTAATTTCAAAGTATTACTCAACAATGACCAATGGATTTCTAATTTAATTAATTTAAATTAATTTTTTCTTGTAGCGGAAATGAAATCTTGAATTTTAACCAAATTTATAACTTTGTTCACGGAATTAAGATTGGCTCACCTCATAATAGGACAAATGATTAATTTTCACATGTGACTGGTTGCACACATGCACAAAATATAAAAAAAATTTTTTGTGCATATCATATCCTGGTACAGGTGCAAATAATCAATAAAATTAATTCTGTCATTCTATTATAAGTAAGGCCAAGGATTTTCATGTAGATCTTTGAAGTATTATATTAACTTTATAAATCGAATAAAGAGACCAAATCGATATAGATAGTTGGTTCGTGTCAATACATTCCAATGAAGATAAACAAACATTTGAGGGAAAATTTAATTAAATTACAAGTCGATTGGATTTTTTTCTCTAGTTAAAACGGAATTTAAAATGGAAATTGGTAACGTAAATAAAAATAGAAAAAAATTGCTTCTTTTTGTTCATCACCCTATATCTTCCAATCATCTCGCATTGATTATCTTGCTTTGTATTTTCCAATGCAAAAAAAAATATGGTGATCTAAACCTATTATGTATTTTGGATTAGTCATTGATCTTTTTTATATTAACGAAATGTATCATGACATCAGCACGCCTGTTGCCTTTACAAATATTTTTTTGCGATTAGTGAGGAATTCTGATTATTATAATCAGTTTACTTGGTTTACTTGCCAAATTAATTTCACAAAAAAAATCATTACATAATTTTTTATAATCTTTGGAAAAATGATAAAAAAGGAAAGAAACATTTGTCGATCATTCTCGATCATGTGGAACGGAAATTTACATGTCACAAACTCAACACAATCTAGGAGGGCATGTTACTCAGATGCTGTCAGGTGATAACCAAATAAACAACTTTGTGGCTTCTTTGATTAATAAACCATTTGACAACAGGATTATCTACAAGGATGCTGCGGCTGCGGGTATTTTTGTGTGCACAAATATGGCAAATCACGAGGCTTGACACGTTTTCATAGTAACATTAGTTGCATTAACATTTGTGAAACAAAGACGAAACGTTGTCAGAAAAATTGACAAGCAATCATACAATATATATACTAAATCATACAATAAAGTTAAAATGATGTATCTTTAGGAATCATATTTGCTCTTAACCTTTTTGGATGGCAATGACGCATCAAATTTATACACAGGTTTGCCATTTTTCATTTGAATGCTGAAAAATTTTTTCTATTTGATTTAACTTACACTGCATAATTTATATCACATACTCTTCCAATCACACTTCGAAATCTTGATTTGCCAAATAAAACATAAATAAATAAAATAAAATAAATAAATAACCATCAAAAAATTAAATATATATAGTACATCAAAAAAAAAAAAAAAAAAAAAAAAAAAAATAAATAAAAAGCCCCATATTTTATTTTATTTTTTTTATTTTTTTTTCTCTTATTTTATTTTATTTTTTTATGATATAATAATAATACAGATGATTTCTGATAGTTTGATAGCGAGAGCCATTATGAGGCTTGTCGCGACAATTTATTCTTCAGTTCCAATTATTTCCTCCATTTATTATATTTTTTATGTTATCAATCGTAAATCATTGTTAGTCGAATTGTTTCCAGATGCCTTTTCTGCTACTTTCATGAATTCGTCTGTATCAATATTTTTACATTATTGGTTAGGTTTCGAGCTTGTTTTTCATTTGTACTTCCTAATGACAGTTACAAGATTTCAAAAACTGTTGCCTCCAGTTGTTCCACCAAAACATGTAAGGGCTGAATTACTTCATAACTGTCTTGATACTATCGATAAGTTTGACGCTTGGATTGAAGGCTGGTTTTCAGTTGGCAATAAAAAGGCAAATTTCGATCAAATTCGCAGAGGAAATCTTGAGGAATGGTAATATTTTTTTTTATAAAGACGAATCTTGAAATTATAATTATGCCGATTTTTTTTACTTACTTTGTCAACTTTGTAGGTTGGCATGGTGCTTCTTTGCCAGTTCTATTGAAGAAATCCGTCAAAATACTGAATATATAGCTGAATTATACGAAACGATCGCCATCATTGAAAATTCGAAAAAAATAAATTTCACTGAAGGATATAATCCAGACATTCAATGTGTTCGATTAACATTGGATCCTATTAAAGCTATTCCAAGACCTTTTGTATTCTATGTCGTATGTATTACGTCGAATTTATTATACCGGTGGATATGAAATTCTCTCCAATTAATAATAACCCTTTTTTATTTATTTATTTATTTAGGCAGTCTTCGTGTTGAATTATTTATATAACATTGTTCTAAGGCTTGCCGGTTTTGAACACTATGGGTTAAAATATAGCGTTTTGAATGGTTATTGGTCCAGCACACTTGAATTCGATATTCAGGAGGAAACTATCAAATCATCACAATCACGAATCAGCTATTGGTATTATAATCCCAATTCTCATAACGAAAGTGCACCTCTGAAAAAGAACCATCAAAAGCAGCAACCGATTGTTTTCATCCATGGTGTCGGTGGTGGTTTATTCTGTTATTTCAATTTTCTCAGAAAGTTGTATAATTTGAATCGCCCATTATTCTTGGTCGAACTCCCTCACGTATCTATGAGATTAATTGAAGATGTCCCGACTATGGAAGAAACTGTGCGTGAAATTGAAGAAATGCTCATGTCACATGGTTATCCCAAAGCCACATTCGTAGCTCATTCATTGGGTACTGCGGTGTGTTCTTGGATGATTAAAGAAGCAAGGAAACGTGTTGGTGGCTGTGTTTTGATTGACCCTATCTGTTTCTTGTTACACTATTCACATGTAGCTTACAATTTTGTTTATCGTGAGCCAAAGGCTGCCAATGAGGTAAATAGTAAGAGGATTTCGTATATTGGTGTAATCTTGAATTTTCCTTGAAAGACATCCAATTTGATTTTATCTCCTTTTTTTATCACAGCACATGACCTACCTATTTTGCTCACGTGAGCTGTATATATCCTACTATTTTTCTCGTCATTTCCATTGGTTCCAATCGGCGTTCTTTGTAAAAAATCGTAATGCTCTCCCGGCCAATACCCATATTTATTTATCGGAACATGATAATATCGTTCCATCATCTGAAGTTTACAAGTATCTTGCGAAAAAAAATGTTTCCGTTCATATGATGCGTGGATTGGATCATGCTAGTTACCTATTCCGACCAGATTGGGAGGATAGAATTGTTAGCGACATATTGAGATGTAGTAATGCATCAAGAAGGAATTGGTATATTTGATAATTGACTTAATTTCTTACATAAATGATAGATCAGAAATGTATAACAATTATCTATTTGTACAACGCCAATATATGTATATTTACTTTTATATATTTTTTCTTTATATATATATTTTTTATTTTTGAAAAATTGTACCTCTCTTTTCTTTGTATAATTTTCGTCATGTATGTTAATAATATAATACCTTTTTTTTTTATTTGTAATATACTTAATGGATTAGACTTTATGAGTATTAAGATGTACTTATTAACTGATTTCATACAATGATTAAACTTATATTATCAATCAACGAAAATAAAATCTGATAATGTATCGTAATCATCTATTTAATTTAATGATCATCTTTTTTGTTCATAGTGTCTTAAATATCTCTTTCTTTAATTGTCATACACT
The DNA here is from genome assembly GCA_910592005.1 of Funneliformis mosseae. Classification (NCBI taxonomy): domain Eukaryota; kingdom Fungi; phylum Glomeromycota; class Glomeromycetes; order Glomerales; family Glomeraceae; genus Funneliformis; species Funneliformis mosseae. The sequence continues at coordinate 6,079 of CAJVPP010003350.1, read as the reverse complement.
ACAATATTAGTTAGTTCATACATTTTTTACGGATTGTTTTTTTCAAAAAAAGAAAAAAAAAAAAAATGTTAATCGGTTTCGGATTTATCAATTGATCCGACAATTCAATCTCTTGATAAGAATCTAATCCATTCTTATTAACGTAGTACAGTCCCTTTCTGGGCTTACCGCAATGATTATATTTTTAAATGACCCGTTCTGATGTTCAAAAGAGACTTGAAAACTCAGCCGCTGGGTCCGGGTTCTTCTAATAATTCTCTATTGGCAAATTATTTTTAATATATTTAGAGAGGTAATAATTAGCAACAATAGCATACCAAGTCATATTAATGCAAAAAGGAGGCATTTCAAATATTAATTTATTAATTAAAAGTTGTATCTTTTAACTATTTTTAAATTTATTATATAAAATTGCATCTATAAAGATAAGATTAAAGCAAATTATTTGCTATTACTTTACGAGACTATCTGATAGTGAATTAAATTTAAATTAATAATTAACATGTAATTTGAAAAAAATATAGAAAACCTTAACATATAACTTTTTCTCATTCAAAATTTGACTTGACTTTTTGTATTTAATAAACTTACGTTAAAGATAAATAGCTTTATCAAAAATATTCAAAAACTCGAAACTTTCAAAGAAATAGTTTAAATATGAATCCAATCCATTAGGAAAAATTTTTTAAGCTTAAGTTTATACATAATGTTGCGTAAGTTTTAAAGTTTTATGCATAAATTTAACACTTCTGGCAAATAATCAATATATGTTAAATCATACTTAAATAAAAAGAATATTGATAAAAGAAGTAAAACATTTTCTTCTTTTAAAAAAAAATTAAAATTAAATTCTTTTGAAAATTGGATTTAAGAAAAAAAATAATGTATTTAAATCATTTAGATTATTTTTTTAACTTTTCAAATAATTTATTATTTATTAAATATTAAAAATTATAATTTATAGTACCAAGTTAATATTTAAAAAAATTTATTTTTTTGTAACTTTAGCTAAAGAATGTTTTTCTTAATATATAATGATTATTAATAAATGTTATAATTTTATGACTTTTGTAATTTTAACATTTTTTATAAAAAATAAATTAGTTTTGAATTAAAATAAAAAATGTTACTCAATAATTATAAAATATATTTAATTTATTTTTATAATATCATAATATATTATAAATTATAGATTACTAGAGAATAAGGTTCTATAAATTTTTTTTTTTTTGACTAAAATTAAGATCTAATTATATTTTAATCTATTATTATTAAAAACTATAATATAATAAATATTAAAAATGATTTTTCTAACAAATATTCTATATATAATACTAGAAATGGCAACTATTGTTAAGTTTAGAATGATTTTAACTAAAAAAATTTATACTAGTATTTGTTTTATATAAACTTTTATGCAATTGCAAAGGCTAATCAATATTCACTCAATTTTTGAGCAAGTGGATATTAGGACACTTTATATATAAATATATAGTTCTTCACTTTATTCTAGATTAATTAATAAAATTAAATTATAAAATTATAAAATATTAAATATATATTTATATTAAATTTATATTAAATCATATTGATATTATATATATTTATATCTATTTTGATACTATTATATTATTATTTTAATATTATATTAATTGTTTAAAGTTTAAATATAAGACATTTCATTCTACTGCAAACTATGCATATATTATTTATTTATAAATGTTTAGAAATTAGAATCAGATATAATGTATTAAAATATACAATTTGTTTATTTAATACTTTTAGGTTTTAAGATTTGTAAATTAGAAATTTTGATATATAATAAATTATAATTAGTCTAGAACAAAGTGTAGGACTATAAATAATAAAAAAATATTCTAGTGTCTATCTGCTTAATATTTAAGTCAATGCTGATTAGCTCTTACAATTACACAAAAGTTTGAATAAATTCTAAACTTGACAATGTTTTCCATTTTCCTAGCATATAATATAATTTTACTAACAATATTATACTATATTAATATTATTATCAATATTATAATTATATAATATTTATATTATTTAATATGATATTAAAATTATAATTTAATGTAATCTTTTAATATTATATTTTATTGATATCAAATTAATATTATATTATATTATATATGAATGATAATCAATAAAAAGGAAAAATCTAAATTTTTATAAATTTTTTTTAATTAATCTAAATATTTTTTTTTATTAATATTTAAAAATATTAATAAATTTATTTTTAAAATACAATAAATTTTAAAATTTATTTTAATAAAATTTTTTTAAGAATAAATTTTAAAATATAATAAATTAGTATTTAGAATTATTATAAAAAATATTATTTATTTTATAAATATTAATTAAATAATATTTTAGATTTAAAAATTTCTAATTAAAATTAATAATTTATTTAAAACTAAAATAATTTAAATTATAAATTTAATTAATAAAAAAATTTTTTTTACAAAAAAAAATAATAGAAATATATAGGAGTAAGATTGTTTGTTTAAATTTATTTTGGATTGAATAAAATATTTAAACTATAGTTTTGCTGATAAATTACTAAGATTTTGATATAGTTTTGCATTTTTATAAGCTTTATATAGTTTTGTTTTTTCTAGAATTTGCAGATTTTTTAATAAAGTTTTAATATAATTTTGTTAAAAAATTTTTAAAATCTAATTTCTTAATAATCAGCCTATATAGTAAATTTATTATATAAAATTATATAATTTTAAAAATTTTAATATAATAAAATTATTATAAATTTCAGTTTATAATATATTAAAAATTTTTAAATTAATAAAATTTAATTTATATAATAAATTTAAAATTAGTTTAAATATTAATTAATAATTTTTATATTTAATAAATAAAAAAAAAATAAAAAATAGTATTTAAGAATAAATTATATAAGTTTATATTATTAATAGAAGAAATTACAGCTTCAAATATCATAGAATTGCTAATCAAATCAATGATAATTTCACGATAAATGATGTTACTATTACATTAAATAGTAATTAATAATAATCTCTATTTTGTCTATTTCTTCTGTATTTTCTGTATAGCCTATTTATTCTATTAATTTTATTTTATCTGTAATTTTCTTAACGTTTATAATTTATTTTATTTTTTTTTATTATTTTTATAATTTATATTATTTTTATTATTTATTATGTTTAAGTATATTTTTATTGGAACATATATCTATATTTAGTTAATTTATAGTATAGCAAGTAATTAACTATAGTAAATTCATTTTATATAAATAGAATAACTTTTTACTTAAATTGTAAATTAACTCTTTTGCGAGTTTTAAGTTATAAATAAAAGAATCAATTTAAATATAATTATTACTAATAATATTATTTTTTAAGCATATTGCAAGCTAATTTACCTACAATTTTATTTAATAATTAACTTATTTATAATATTTTTAAATATTTTTAAAATAATTTATTTAATATTAATATTTTTATAATAAATTTTATAATATTTTTTAAGTAAAAATTCAAAAAAAATATAATCAATTAGTAATATTTTAAAGATAAATATATGATAAATTATTATAAAAAAAATTAAAAATTTTAAACTTATATATTTTATTATCTATTAATCTTAAAAATATGAAAATATAATTATTTAATAAGTCTTAATAAGAAGAATCCAATAAACTAAATTTTATTTTCTTATAATTATTAAATAATAAATTATTTTTAAATATTAAAAAATTGAAAAATGATATATAGGCTTATATCAATTAAAAAGAGAGAAATCTATGATTTTGTTATCATTTGACTTTGTCTGTTTGTTATAATTCCTAAATAAAGAGAATAGAGAAGATTAATTAAGTTTTCTAAAGCAAACAAAAAAAAATATAAACTTACTAGTTTATTTGTTTAGAAGCTATTCATTTAGTTCTATTTTGAAAAAAATAAAAAGAAATATTAAAATTCTATTTCCCAAAAATAAAAAGAAAAAAATGCTTACTGAAAGAAGAGGAAAAAAGATTTAAATAGTTTTACGTTTAAGAACTTACGTGAATTAGTTATTGAAAAAATATTAACTTTTCAAATTTATATACTCAAGATATAATTTGTACTAGGCAGTGAATCACCCTTTTCCTAGTGTGAATTAATCTCTAGTTTGTTGTTTAAAGCTATTCATTCAGTTTTATTTCTGAAAAAAAAGAAAAGGCCAAAATAAAATATGAACTTGCTGGTTTATTCATTTAGAAGCTGATCATTCAGCTTCATTATCTAGTTCTATTTCTAAAAAAAGAATAGAAAATGTTAAATTATGTTTTCTAATAATAAAAACTAACAATTAAAAAATAGAATAATCTTACCTTATATCCATTTAGAGACTATTTATTTAGTTTTATCTGTTCGTTCAGATTTTAATCTGTTAACTTTAGCTATTATTATTAGACAAATTAAGGAATTCTGGATTTTAGATTCTTATTTAGAAAAGAAATCAAAAATTGAAAGTATAAAATCTCAGTTATGAAAGTTAAATAAAGATCAATAAAAAAAATAATAAAAAAAAAATATAATAAAGATAAAAAAATAATAATGATAAAAAAAATAATAAAAAAATAAAATTAAAAAAAATATTAAAAATAAAAAATAAATAAAAATAAATAAAGTATTGTAAACTAACATTTATATTTGATTTGTAACTTTTAGACCTAAAGAAGAATAAAACAGAATGATAAACTGAAATATAGTAAGTAGTAATAATAAATTTAATTATTCTTTTTATTAAGTTTTTTAAAAAACATATGAAACTACCTTCTGATTTACCTTTATACAATTGATATTATCTGAACATACTGATAAGTTTGGTAAAATTGGTAGAAATTATTAAGGTATTGAAACAGTTAAGATAGATTAAAGAGTTTAAAAATGTTTGTAACTTAGTTAATTCAGTTTATTTAAAATAGAGAATTATTAACTTTCGATATCTTTAAATTCTTCTAAAATATTTAATATACAGACCCCCGCCAAAAGTTTCTGAACACCAAGTTTAAATGCAAATAAATACATCATTATATCACATGACCAAATAATACTGCGGTCATAAGAAGTTACAATGTTTGTTTATGTTAATTTATAATAAAAAGCGCATTATTTTGACTTACCTCAAAATAAAAACAAACAAACTCTTTCTTCTTTTCTCTGAAGATAGTTGAAATAGTAAATAACAATGGAAAGAAATCAAGAATTAACTAAAGAACAACGTGGTGTTATTCTTTACTGTCATCAACGTGATGACAGTTATCAAACTATTGCAGAGACTGTCAATTGTGAAGTGTCAACTGTTTTTGATACTTTAAAATGATTTGGTGATACAGGATCAACCAGCTCGAAGTTTCACTCCAGAAGACCACCTCTGATTAAGGAATCTCAACGAAATCAGCTAAGAAGCTTGTGACAAATGATAAATTAAATAATCGTCATCTTTGCACTGCTGGAGTACAGCAGCTTTAGAAAAAGAAAACTGGGCAGGATATTTCAGATCATACCATTGGCTGAATACTCCGTTTTCTTAGATTAAGAAACTGTCTTGCTCAACGAAAGCCTCTCATATCACCTGCAAATAAGGAAGCTTGTCTTGCATAGTATTTGGAATATCAAAGCTGGACAAAGAAAGACTGGGCAAAAGTTATGTGGAGTGATGAATCAACTTTTACCCAATTTCAACAGAATCATTATAGTAGAGTGTGGCGAGAACTTGAGGACAAATGGAAACCTTCTTGTATTGCTGTTATAGTAAAGCATAGTCCTAGTCGAATGCACTGGGAATGCTTTTCAAGATAAGGATTAGGTCCAATTGTACCATTAACTGGAACTGCAACTGGTGCTTCACATGTTGAAATTCTTCGCAAATATGTTAAACCAACCATGAGGCGAGTATTTCCAAATAGTGATGATTAGTTCTAAGAAAATAATGCTCGCCCTCACAAATCAAAGGTTGCAATAGTATTTCAAGCTGAAAATGACTTGCATGTATTACCTTGGCCAGCTCAAAGTCCAGATCTCAATCCAATTGAGAATCT
>CAJVPP010003349.1:0-11906 GCA_910592005.1 Funneliformis mosseae | reverse complement strand
ATATAAATTTTGTAAAAATTTTATTAATAAATTGTTAAGTAATAAACGTCAAAATCAGCTATAATTTCAAATGATCAATAAATGATCAGCAAGTAGTCAGATATTTTTTAAAGTAAAGTGTATGTACTTACGATTGAAGATTGTATTCTAAAATTTTTATTAAATAATCTTTAATTATAGATAATTCTGTAGTAAAGCATTCCATCTTTATTGAATAAATTGATAAATATAATAATAAAAAAACTTTAAAAACAATGCAATAAACAATAAAATTATAATTCTTATAAATTAATAATAGTAATACTTTTCATTAAACTGTTTCTCTTTTAAACTATTTCTTGTGATATAAAAATCTTTCATAAGTCATTGAAACCTGAATCCAACATTCCTTTCAATTGTTTTGGTAGATTTTAGCTTATATACTAAATATAATGCATATGAAAAGTATCAGAAAATTGTATTATAATTGCAGCATTAACTGCAGAATTACTATCAGTTACAAAAACACTTGATAGTATACTGATTGCTTTTTTACACATTGAAAAATCCATTTATAGAAGAGCTGTATTTTATCATTAACGATTGTTTGAGCTACAATTTATGTCTTTAAATTATTGTTTGAAGTAACAAAAAGAGATAATGGATGATTATAATAGTTAGTTTTGCAGATATTATCATATATGATAACATTATGATAATGTAACTATAAAATTTGTTGTTTTAAACTCATCCAAAAAGATGTGTTAATGATGAAATAACTGAATCAAACTTCATTGAGATTACCCATCATAGATCTCTAAATTTTTATCATAAAGTTTCTTTAATAATAAACCTGTATCCTCTTCACTTAGTGTTACTTTATGACAAAATTTATTAATAGTATTATAAAGATCTGACCAGTATATTCTTATCTTAAACTTTTTTTCAAATAATTCAATATTGAACTATTGCATTTACTTTAGCAACAATAATTAAAAATCAAATTTCTTCAAGAATTTCTTCTAGCAATTTTTGTAATATTGAAATGAATTTACTTACTGATGGATGACACTTATATCCAATATGAATATCATTAAATTTTGTAACTTTTAAACAGCCTTTTTCCTTCTTAACCCAAATATAAACATTTTACTTAACAAGATAACATATTTGATTGTGCTGTTTATTTAGATATAGCTTTTTTAGCATGACAATATAAATACTTTTACTTTATTACTTTCTTTGTCATTTTATCGATTTTTCTACTATCACTAATTTGTATTCTATGATCTTTAGCAGTTATATACCTTTTTATAAACTTTGTAATATGATCTCAACTTTGAAAAGATTTACCAATAAAAAGATTCACATCCTTTTCTATATCCACAATTTCATCAGATATACTATATATCACTTAATTTATAATATGATATTCTAAAAATTTAATTACTTACCTATTTAAATCAGAAAAATCTTTTGCACTATCATATTTTAATATCATATTTTTATTTTAGATACTTAATTCTTTCATATTATGCAAACTCTAATTGCAAATATATTCAAAAATATGTTTTATATGAAAAGTGATGAGAAGTCAAAAAAGAATTTAAAAAAACTACCAAATAGAATTTTTATATTGAAGTAAAAAAGTTCAATTATTATAAAAAGATAATATATATTTTCTACTATAAACCCAAATAAAATACTGTTATACTAAATTACCTATTCTTTTGAACTTAAAAGAAGTTAAAGTCAATAAAAATGATGAGAAGTCAAAAAAGAAATTTAAAAAGCTACCAAATAGAATTTTTACATTAAAGCAAAAAACATTCAATTATTATAAGAAGATAATATATGTCTTCTACTATAAACCTAAATAAAAATACTACTCTTACTAAATTACCTATTCTTTTAAACTCAAAGAAGCTAAAGTCAAAAAAAGCTAAGCATTTAGGCTATTATATAAAATTTTGTATTATGAGCTGAAATTAGCATCTTCCAGCACATGTAACATGTGAAATTAATGAAAAATTTTGTAAAGAAATGATACAAAAAATTTCTATGACTTACAATATGAACATAAACATATTATACAAAAAATTTCTGTGATTCACAATATGAAAATTCTCATAACTTATAATATAAATGTAATACGTTATATGAAAAATTTCTCGTAACTTACAAAATGATAAATTTAATTAGTTGAATATATTACTTAATACTTAAATTTGATTAGTTAATTAAGGATTATCATAGCGATTAGGGTTAGTATTCTTAATAAGTCGAGTTGAGTCAAGTTTCAAGTTAAAATTATTCTATATACTTTTAATTTAAAGTACTTATTTATTATGTGTAACTAAAATTTACAATTATGCATAATAATGTGAGTCAAATATGCAAATTTATGCAAGTTATTTTTAGAACTCTAATCAGAATCGTTAATTTAATTTTCTTATTATATATATTAAAAATCAGATTTTATATTATATCTATCAGATTGTTATATATTCATTGCTATTATTATAATGAATAATAAAATATAGTTAATATATTTAGTATAATATAATTTAATAATCTACAAAAAAATTTTAATAAGTATAATAGAATTATATTTTTAAATTTACAAATATTATGTTTTTGTATTTAACAAAATAATAATACAAAAGTTAAATTTTCAAAGAAGAAATACTTCTATTAATATTTATATCTGGTTAATATTTATCAATATATTAATTATTAAATAATTTTTATTTATGTTATCACTATTATTACTATTGATATTATTATTATCATCTTCTTTCTCTTTAAAATATTCTATATAATTTATTTTAATATTTGTTTTATTGCTAATATTATTAATCTCATTATTATTACTACTATTATTATTATATTTAAAATTATTATTACTTTTTTTCATAATTTACTCTCATCTTTATTAACATAATTTATTTTCAATTCTATATTATAATATTAAAATAACTTAAATATATATTTTGGTATACTATAAGATTTTCATAATAATATTATTTTATTTACCTAAATAAAATTTTATTAAAAGCTAAATCTGTTATATTTATTAAGAATATTATAATTAGAAAAATTTGAAAGAAAATGATTTAATTAATAAAATGATTTTTAAGTATTTTTAAAATTTATAAAAAGTATTTATTAAAAAATAAAGAAAAATTACAAGAAAATTTGTATTTATTAATTTTTTTTTTTTTTAATAATATAGATTCAAATTTTTTTATATACTGTTAACATGTAATTCTTGCGAACTACAACTGTTAGACAGAGTGTTTAAGCGGTTTATTCTTTTTAATTGAGCAGTAATCTTTTAACAGTTTATAAGTTTTAACTTAGATGATTTATCAAGTATTTATATTACTACAATAAGTTACGATTTAATGAATTACCAATAGTGTGTATTTGTAAATATTGTATTTATTCATGAGAAAAATAATAAAAAGAAAAGAAAAGAAGAGAATATTAAAACTAAAATGTAATGCAATAGGCCAGTTACCTCTGAACTGTAATGTAACGTGATAGGCCTGGTTGCTTCTGAACTGTAACGTAATGTGATAGGCCTAGTTGCCTCTAAACTATAATGTAATGTGATAGGTCTGGTTACCTCTAAACTATAACGTAACGTGATAGGCCTGGTTGCCTCTAAACTGTAACTTAATGTGATAGGCCTTCAGAATCAGTTACCTACATCAGCTAACAATACCTCACTCACTGCTAATACTACTCAAGCTATCTTTTTCCCCTTTTACATAAATTAACAAGTTACCTATTTATATAAAATATTATATAGAAAGATATAACTAATATATCTAATATGTTAGTTATACCACATTTGTCTGACATATCTAATATGTCAGTTATGTTATATATGTCTGACATGTCTAACATGTCAGTTATATAATATATATTTATTATATCTAATATGTCATTTATGTCGATCATATCTGATATGTTACACATATCAAATAAGTCATCTATAAATTGATCATTCTTCTGCATTACATAAGCTGCGTCACATTTACCTATTCACAATACATAAATTAATAAAAAAATAACTATTTAATTATTATAAAAAAAATAAATTTTTCTTATATATAAGTATAATTATAATATTATAAATATTATATTTTAAGTTAATATAATTATAAATATTATAAATAAAAAGTCTTATTATATTTAAAGTTACTATCAAAATTATTAATTAGCATACTTTTAAAATTTTTATTATTAATATATAATTTAATATAATCAAAATCTTAGAATAATAAAGATTTTCAACATATTTTATAGAATTTTGTTAATATTAATATAATTCTTAAAAGTCTTAAAATTTTTATTATTAATATATAATTTAATATAATTAGAATTTTAGATCAATAATCTAATATTCTGATTTTATTTACTTTTCAGCTTATCATAAAAAAAGTTTACTAAATAAATAATTTTAAATTATTTTATTTTTACATTCTTTTTATTTTTAATTTAAATATTTAAAATAGTAAGAATATGAAATTATCAAATGAAAATACAAGCTAAATAGAAAAAACTGCAAGTAAATATAAATATTAAATTAAATTTTAATATACAAAATATTTTATATAAATTTTTATTATAATAATTTTATTTAATTTAATATTTATATTATTATTATTTTAGTTAAAGTTCGTAAAATGAAAAATCGTAAAAGAGAAAGAGATAAAAATAGAAAAAAATATAGAAGCAAAAAAGAAAACAAATTGAATCTTTACTTAAACTTTCTAATATATCTCCTATTTTCTTTAACAATCTGAATATTTCTGCTAATAATAATTATATAATATTAATAATTACAAATAAATATATGAAAAATTTAAATAACTAATTATTAGAAACTATAGATTAGTAACTTATTTTTATTTATAATTGATTTCAAATATAGATGCTTGCTGAAACCTCTTTAAAATAATTTTATCATACCCTTTTTTATATTGTTTAATATAATTTTAACAGTTTTAGCTTTTGTTATATTGAAAGGGTTTTGTTCATATTCTTTATTATGATTTTAATATAGTTTCATCTAGCTTTGACCGTTATTAAAAAGGTTCATCCTTTATCTATAATTTTGAAGCAAAGTTTTAATTTTTTACTATCGAATTATTATAAATAAAAGAATTGATGCTAAAAATAATAACAAAAAAATGTATTTCATGTTAAACTTATTATTCCTAATGATTTGAACATAAATAAATCTATATCTAATCATAATTTATAAGCAAGTAACTTAATTTTAATACTAACTTCAGATTATGAAAGTACCAGAATCATTATCTAATAGCAAAATTAAAAATAATTATTAACATTATAATAAAGTTACAGATTTACTTTAGATGTCTAATAGTGATAATAATGATAAACATAATAGTAATATAATATTAGTGATATTAATAATGACAATATAAAATTCTTTTTATTGCTTAATTTTATAATCACTTTAACTTATAATATACTTTTAATTAGATCACCAATATAAAGATTATGAAAAATCAAAGAAAACTGAGATAAATAATCAAATTTAATGATGATAATGTTGACAATAATGAAAATGAGATTTCTGGATTCACTATAATGAATAAAAGTAATTTAAAAGTTATATTATAATATATAATTTTATATTACTAATTATTAATTTACTATTAAATTTTAGGAAAGACTGAATATATTAAAGATATGATAAATGTTTTTGAAGTTTATCAATGATTACTATTAAAAAGGCCAATCTAATAACTTTAAAGTGAGATAATATATATAGAATAACTTGAAAAAAATATTGAAAATAATACTGATTTTGGTTTAAAAGATTTTTTCTTTCTAATTAAATTTTTTGTAAATAATTTAATAATTTTTGTAATGTATTAAATCTGAAATTATTCAATTATCCATTACTTTACAAATTTGTAACTACTAATATTTATTATATAATCATACATTAATAACAAATTGAAAAAATGTATAAGCTGGACTTAAAAAATACACCTGAATATATTATTAGAACTTAAAGATCTAGGTTGTGTTTTGAAAAATAAAATTTCAAAAGAAGATATTAAGAGAGTAGAATGATAATATTTGACAAAATCACCTAAAATAAAAAAAAGACAATATAAAGGATTTCAGCATCATTTATTATTTAAATTTTCAGTATTACTTAAAAATCTATAATATATTAATTTGATTAAGATCTACAAAATTTAAAGCATGATATATGGGCTTGTATCAGTTAAAAAGAGAAAAATCTATGATTTTGTTATTTTAAGAAAAATGAAAAAAACTATTTTAATCATAATTTTGAGAAGTGCTAATCATTTGTATAAATAATTAAAATAGAAAATAATTTGCAATAAATAATTAATAAGTCAATCAATTTAATTATTTTTATTACTATAAATAAAAAATAAATTTTATTTTCTTTTTTATGATTGTCTTTAGTCTTTTTCCCTCAAATTTTAGCTTAGATGGCTTTTATTTTAAAAGGTATATTCTTTCATCTTGAAAATATTACTTCACTTTATTTTTTAAGAGATGATCTGGGATTTCTGAAATCAGATTGAAGATAAATTTTTTTAAAGAATTTTTGTTAATTTATAAAAAAAATTAAAATAAAATAAAATTAAAGTTACCTTTATAGATTGAATCAGAATTTTTCATCTTGAAATTAGAGGTAAATTCCTATTAGATAGAAGGAAGGAGAAAGAGTTTGTTAGAATTGTTTTTAGAAGAATAAAAAAGAGAATACTTACCTTTTTATGGGTTTCAAAATTCTTTATCTTAGAATTAAAAGTAAGTTTCTAATAGAGGAAGGGTGAGTGGATTTATTAAAATTTTTTTAGAAGAATAAAAAGAGAAAAATTTATCTTTTTGTAGGTTCTGGACCCTTGAATTGGAATCAGATCAGAGGTAAGTTTTTTTTTTAATGAAGAAATTTTGTTAATTATAAAAATAAGAAAAAAAAAACTAATATTTAATTTATCTTTATAGACCAATTTAGAATTCTTTATTTTAGAATCAGAGGTAAGTTCCTATTAGAGGATGGGTGGATAGATAGATGTGTTAAATTCTTTTTAAAAGAATAAAAAGAGAAAATTTACCTTTTTGTAAGTTTTAGAATTCTTCATCTTAAAATCAAAGGTAAGTTCCTAATAAAAGAAAGGTAAGTGGATTTGTTAAAATTTTTTAGAAAAATAAAAAAAAAAAAACTTATCTTTTTGTAAGTTCTAAACCTTTTGAATTGGAATTGAATCAGAAATAAATTTTTTTTAATGGAAAATTTTATAGACTGATCTAGTTTTGATTTCTGTAATAACCTCTTTGAGTTTTCATTTTTTTATTATTGGAAATGTATTAATATTCCTTTTTCTTTTTTCTTTAGGAAACATTTTCTTGGATTTAATTTTTAGTTTAAAATACGAAAAGATAAGATGAGAACTTTTTATTTTGTTATTAGGAACATCATTAATGTTTATTTTCTTTTTTTTTAGAGAATGCCTTTCTGAATTTGAATTTTAGTTTAAAATATGAAAGGCAAGTTAGAAGAAAGGGATTTTTCTTTTTTTTTTTTATCATTAAGAATGTTATTTAATGTTCTTGTTCTTTTTTCTTTAGGGAATGCTTTTCTGAATTTAGATAAAAAAATATTAAATAATATAATTTATGACTTAATTTTTTTTTTGTTTTTTTATAGAAAGTTTTTTAAATATTTTAATTAAAGATATTATTGCATTTTTTATCATAAAATATTTAATGTTTAATTTAATAAAAATAATTTTATTTTAAATAATATTATATAATTTATTTTTTTTATTTGGTTAATTTTTTGGTTGTTAATAGAAGATAATAGATAATATACATCCCGTTTTGATGAATCTTGAATATATTGATGTATTTCTTCATAAAGATACTATTACCATTTTGGTATTAATCATTTAGCTATTTTTTCTTTAAAAAATGATAGAAAATTTACATTATATTCTTTTTTTGTCAAATTTATTATTTAAGATCCTTCATTTACTATTATTTTTATTTCTATTATACCTATTTTATCCTGACTTGGTATAAAATGATATTGCTTTTTAATTTGTGAAAAAGTTTTAAAATAATTAATTAAAAATTCAATCCAATTATAAAAAAACACTTCGTTACCTATTATTATTAAAAATAGATTATGCAATATTGTATTTACCAGTAGTTGATTTATTAACTACTTTAATTAAATCTTTCATATTATCCATTTCTGAATATTATAACTTTAATTTAGTATGTCCTACTATCATAAATGAATATGTGATTTTATTATGCAAATTATTAGCAATATATCATACTAGATATATAATCATTACATTGTTCTTATTCTATCCTTAACAATTATCTGCATAAATTATCATTTTTTTTTCACTTAATCCATAATTTCAAAATAATAATAAATTAATGAAATTGTTGTATCTGCACTTTTTTTAACATTTTCTTCTTTTAGAATCAAATAATTTACCTAATATAAAAAAATAAATTAATATAAAATTAAAAAATAAAATTATATTAAAATAATAAATTATTTATTTATTTTGGAGTTCTATCTTTACAAATATTAAAATTTTGCACTTTATAAAGACGTTTAAAATAAGTTACTCCCTATTTAAATAATAAACCTAATTAAACTTTATAAAATAAAAAATTATATATTTAATTTAATTAATACCTCTTGTTGTGAAGAATATGAGATTTGAATAGTTTTTACAAATTTCTAAGATATATGATTTTCAAAATCTTGAGAATTAGATATATCTGATCATAAAGCATTTTTAAATTCTTTTAATGCTTTTTTAGAATTTGCCATACAATTTCTATATAAAGATAAAAAATTTAGTAAACTAAATAAGTAAAATAAAAGATTTTAAATAAAATTTATCTAAAATTCTCTTTTTTTAATTAAGCTTAAAGAATATATATATCTATTCTATTCTTCTATTTTTTAGTTCTATTTCTGATACTGATCACATTTGAGAATTAAATCACATTGATTTATATTTATAATATAAGTTATTGTGAGGTGACAAAAACTTTATACCTGATATATATTTTTGTCATACTTAACAAAATGTTTGAATACTTATAATTAAATATTTATTATCATCAATATTATTTTCTATTGTATCATTATATAATCTCTAAAGTGATAAATAATTTTCACTTGCTGGTAAATATGTAATTGCAGTTGTTTTTTCTCAAAAATGATAATCTATTTAAGAAATATTAATAAATTTTATCAATCAATAAAGAATTATTTTACTAATAACTAAAAATTATTAAAAATTTAATAAAAAAGTATCTGGTGATAGAAGTTTATAAATATTTGCATAATTACTTATAAATGTTAAAATTTGTAAAATAGTTTCAAAAGGTACTGCATTATTACTTTTTCTACTAGTTAAACTATGTATAATTAGACTAATATTATGATCAATATAATGTTTACGTATTATTTTCCATTTTTTTTACTAATATCATAAATTATTAAAAAAGCTACCATACATATTTTAATTCTTTAAAAATAATAATCACTAATTAAATATACTTTATCCTTATTTTTTTCAGTTTTATTTATATGAATATTTACACTAAGCATTTTTAATAAAAATATATTTTGTAGATTTTTATTTAATTTTTAAAATAATTAGAATTTTTTAGTTGCAATTTCATAATTAATGATATTATTAATTAAGTATTCTTTTAAACAACAATAAGAGGTTATAAGTTTTTTTTGAAATGCTTTAATATCTTTATTTTATTAATTTATTATTAAATTCTTTAGTATTTCACTTTTCTCATAATGTAATAGATCTTTATTCCAAATATTATAAAATTTCTCAATTTGAGAATTAGTAAAAATTAAATGAGATGTATCATCATCTACAGAAAATTTACTTTTTTCATAATTTTCAGAAATAGTATTATTATCATAATCAATATTAAATTTATATTCATTTTGTAACATAAAATTTTGAATGAGTATTAATAAAAAGGTTTTAGTTTTAAGACATTTTTTTTTTTTAAATATTATATAAATTGTTAAAAAAAAAAAAATACTTTAATCTGAGAATAAATAAAGTTGATAACATTTTAAAAAAAAACTATTTTTATTTAATAAAATGCTTAAATTTATAAATGATAAATATAGAATAGAAAATTAAAATAAAATTATAGATAGATAAAATGTATTCTTATTTTCATTTTTATTTATATTATTTAAATTATCAAAAAAAGATACATTTTATATTTATAATAGCTAGTTAAAAAAAAGAAAGTAGTATTAAATTTTATTTATTTATTTTTTTTATTAATAAATTTAAATTATTAGAGAAAGTTAAAATGGAAAAAATCTGGTGGTTAAATATATTATCTGATTCTGATCTAATTAAATTATGCATAATTTGTGTAACTTAATGTACCAGTTTATTATAAAATAATAATAAAATAATGTAATATAATTGATATTATAATTTATTATATAATAGTTTATTTATATTATAAACATACTATATATAAAAATAATTAAAGTACTTTAAAATAGAAGTTTAGCATATCATATATGTAGTTTAATTAAGTGAATAATCAAGAATCAATTTTGTGAATGAACTTATTATAGTTCGTTCAAGTTCCCAATCATTTGATTTTGTCTGTTTGTTCTAGTTCTTAAATAAAAAGAATAGGGTAGAAATCATTAATTAAATTTCTTAGGTAAACAAAAAAAAAATACAAACTTATCAGTTTGTTCATTTAAGGGTTGTTCGTTTAGTTTTGCTTTTGAAAAAAAATAAAAAGAAACATTAAAATTCCATTTTCTAAAAATAAAAAGAAAAAAATACTTACTGAGAAAGAAAGAGAAAGGGATTTTAAATGGGTTCATATTTGAGAACTTACGTGAATTAGTTAGTGAAAATATTAATTTTTTAAATTTATGTATCCAAAATATAATTTGTATTAGGTGGTAAATTACCTTTCCATCTAATGTGAATTAATCTCCAGTTTGTTTGTTTAGGACTGTTCTTTCAGTTCCATTTCTAAAAAAAAGAAAAGGCCAAAAATTAAAATAAAAATGAACTTACCAATTTATTCATTTAGAGATTGATCGTTCGACTTCATCCATTTATCTGATTCTATTTTTAAAAAAAGAATAGAAAATGTTAAATTACATTTTTTAAAATAAAAATAAAACAATTAAAATATAGAATGATCTTACTTTTGTTCATTTAGAGATTATTCGTTCAGCTTTATCTATTTGTTTAGATTCTAATCTGTCAGTTTTAACCATTATTATCAGACAAATTAAGAAATTCTGAACTTCAGATTCTTATTTAAAAAAGAAATCAAAAAATGAGGGAGGATCCCAAACAATCTATGTATAGGTCAGATAAAAATTTTAAAATTTACTATAATCAATAAGCAAACTATTTTTAACTCTGCTAAGCAAATTCTTATTATGACTTAAGAAAATTTGACTCTGCTAAGCAAACTGTTTTGTGACTTATATATATTAAGTAAAATTTGTAGTTTCTTTATATTAAACTCAAAATCAACATTCAAAAACTATTTCTATGATTAAGTGAAATTGTAAAACAAACAAAATTACATATAATATTTAAATTTCAAAAGTAAATAACAGATAGTAGTATTTTTTTGCACACATTTTATGAAATTCAAAGTGAACTTTACTCTTAATAAAAATTTTTAAATTTATTATTAATTATTATAATTAAAAAGCTCATTTGAAAAAGAATAAATTCTATATGAAAAACCATAATTGTAATATTTAATTATTATATAAATTACTGTTTTATGTAATCTTAAAAATACAATAAAAATCAATAAAAAAA
>CAJVPP010003348.1:0-11907 GCA_910592005.1 Funneliformis mosseae | reverse complement strand
TAATTGTAAATTTTAGTTACACATAATAAATAAGTACTTTAAATTAAAGGTATATAGAATAATTTTGACTCAAAACTTGATTCAACTCATTAAGAAAATGTTTTTTGATTAAAGTAGGATTATTTTTGAAGGAATAATTTCTGATACATTAAATATAAATATATCTGTTGTCTCATTTTTGGGTAGTCAGATTAAGCTATATCAGAAAATTCTTCAATATTGTTTAAGCCAAATTCATAAAGCTTAGCAATAATTTTAGAGCAGTTAAGAATATAATAATATTCTCTTTTTCTATTATTTTGTAAACGTGTTCTATTAATACCAATTTGTGAAAACTTCTTTCTTAGAATAGTACTAGCAAATGATTTTTTTTCATTATTTTCACATTAGGCAATATATTCTTAATATAAATTTATACAATATGGCCTATCAATTTTTTCAACAGACTATAAGAAAGTATGATCAATTATAAACTAAATAGAATTAGAAAGTTGATCCTGCATTGTTTCTGCTCTCATTTTTATATTGGGAATATTTTGTGGTATTCAATTTAAAGGTCATGTTTAAGTAAATAATTCATGAAAACATTAGATATATTTGAATTAACTAAAATTTTTTCTTAAACACTTAAAATATTTTATATTTTCTTTACATTGAGATGATATATATAAATATACAATACATCCATCACCCATTTCAATGTGAAGTGATACATCATGATTACTTAAAATTATCTACCTGGTAAAGTCTTAAGCTCAAGTCCTTTGCATTCTATTATCATATATAGTTCAGTTATAAGTGATTTTAAGTGATTATTGACCTTATGCCATTTTTCAAAGGCCATTTTAATCTTATTTAAAAGGATAAGTTTTAGTATTTATATGCAACTATTAAATCTTTCCTAATACTTTTCTAAGATTTGATATTGCAAAGAATAATTTCAGCCCTAATACTTCCTTTTCAATAAAATCTGTTAAGATATTTTTTCCAGAACATAAGGGTGAGTATAATACTAAAACAGTATAGATTTTTTATTAAGATATTGTACAAGATATGTAAAAGAGATGAAAGAAGATCCCAAAGAATATATGAGCATAATAATATGAGAAAGTTTAATATGAGAAGAAATAATCTATCGTTCTCTTAAGGATAATAGAGTCGTAACCTCATGGATTGATACTGATGAGAAATAACAAAAAAATATAAGCATACTTCAGGAGAATGGTATGCTCTGGTAAAGAACAAATAAGAAGCCAGTCAATAGATTATTTGTAGGAATGTAACTTTTTATTCTTTATAATTAGATAATATAAAATCCTAAATTATTATTTTTTTTCGCTTATACTATTTACCTGCAAATTTTAAATCAATATAAACCCTCTTCCGATCAGAGCATACTTCTTCATCTCTCTATTATTTTTTACTGATCATGAATGGAGTTTACATATAAAGAATTTTCAGAATATTTTTTCAAATTGAACTTTTTCAGATATAAAATAACCTAAAGATTACACATAATCTAGTAATTACTTCACAAGCTATATTTATACAACTATATTCGCGATTGTAACAAAGTATATTGCAGATTACAAACTTAATAAAGATATAAGTGATGAAGAATTTAACCAGCACATCCTAACATTACTCAAGCTTTTGATAGAAAACTAAAAAGAGACAAAGGTCGATAGCGTTTTCAAAAAGAATATAATTTTAGCAAAGAGCAGGTATTTATATTAGTTTCTGATCAAAGAATTTGTCAAAGTAGAAGTTAAGTAACTTTTCAAATAGGAGGGATAGAAGTGGGAAAGAATGTTTAAACTTATTCTAGAAGGAGAAACTGTTGAAAGGATAGCTTAGCAAATTACCTAGAATAATCTTAGTGAAAAAGATATAGAATATATAGTAAAAACCTTAGCTGAATCTGCTTCTAATGCTAGTTCTTATTCATTTCAAATTTTTAAACTTTAAAGAGAGTTGCGAACCCTCAATACTTTAGAAAAAATTGTCTCAATTACATTTATTCTAGAAATATTCTGTTCAGCTAATAAAATTCAAAAGAAGTATATTAAACAATGTGAAAATAAAGGGATTGATTTTTCTGATTACTTCTCGCTAGAATTGGTTAAAAAAAGATTGAATGGATATGATGTGTTCAATGTATCTAATATACAAGCCCTTGCTGATATAATGATAATACTTTATGTCTGTCTTGCTGAAATTAAAATCTTGCGTATATTTAATGGATATGTAACTAGATATGTAAAAAATTGAGATCAATAGGATATCTTTCAGATGTTTAAATTATTAGAAAAAAATAAAGAATAGGCAAAACAGTTACTTACTTAGATCCAGGATTCAATTACTACTGAACAGTTAAAAGATCCAGGAGTGCAAATTAGGGACAGTATTTGCAGTTGTGATATACAGAGTGAAGAATTTATCAGAGGTTATAACTATTGCCAGTGAAGCATTTTGTCACAATCTCAACAATCATGCCTCTCCTGCAAAAAACTATAATATAGTAAATTATCAGTTAAGGGAAAAACTGTATCATCAGGCAAAGGCAATCAAGTTCTTTGATAAAAACTAATCATATAGAATGTTGGAAGTTTTTATTAAGATTGCAGGATATTGTTTATTAATTTTATTTTTTCATTGTTTATTAAATTTTATTTTTTTGCCTCCCTTAATCTGTCAATCTGTAGAAGATAGTCTATTTTTTTACCAAAGTAATTTACCCTAATATCTTATCTGATAGAGTTTCTTTTTTTTAAATAAATATGAGAAAAAAAAATAGATATATCATATATAAAATATTGCAAAAATGATAATTGATCAAAATAATTCATCTGATGCATTCAGAGAATAGGAAGTTATTAAATATACAAAGATATTAGCTCAGGCATTTAGATTAGATAAGCAAAATGTAAAGGTGTATAGTGCACTTTCTGGTGAAAATAGAGCACTAAAGAAATAATTAGAAGCTATCATTTCCAACACAATACTTTAGAAAAGAGAGTAAAAAGATTAGAGAGAGATGTAAAGTCTTTAGAAATTGAATTAAAAGATCTGAATAAATGTGTAATTAAGGAAAACTGTGGTTAACATAATACATAAAATAGCTCCCTTGATAATTGATAAAAAAGGTCAAAAGGATGAAGAGTTTCTCCTATTCATCTAAGTCTTCTGAAGATTCTGATTCAGTTAAGATAATTGTAATGAGAGAAAATGAGGCTATCCTTATAAGCAATAAAGAAAGGCATGATCAAAAAAGGTTTAATAGTTGGTGATTTAAAATGGGTCAAGCCAGAGGATTCAAAGAATCAGATATTGAATAAAGATTTAATTTTATATTTAAATATTATATATTATAAGAAAATGATATTCGTGAATTATGTAGTTAAAGAAAATATTTCTATTGAGACATCAATTGATATGTTCACTGATGTAAATTGCATTAGCCAAAAATATATTGATGAATTAGGAATTACATATCACAGTGAAAGCAATAGCATTGCAACTCCAGATATATCCTATTTTACATTAAAAAAGGTCAATCTGCATATTAGTTTTGAAGATGATGAGAAGCATAAAAGTACACCCGTTAAATTCATAGATTTGGATTAGATTAGCCTGATTATTAATATTAGGAATGCCATAGTTTCAAGAAAATTATGCAACTTTGGATATATGTAATTCAAAACTATTATTAAATGATAATTTTGTGATTCTATTTCAAAGAAGTAAAATATAAACCTAATGCAGAATAATAATTATCTGAATCAGTAATTATTAATATGTATAATTTTATTTTTTATTAAAGATACAATATATATTATTATGACGCATTTGAGCGTTATAAATTTACCAGAACTATTAGAGCAGATTTTATATTTTTTAGCAGTTGATAAGTTACTATATCCCACTCTATTTGTATGCAAGTTTTGATATAGGTGTGGTACTTCTATTCTATAAAAACATGTTGAGCTAAAGGGAAATAACACATATTGCTTTCGATTGAAAATATTTATGAAAATAATGCGTAGAAGATAAAAGTCAGTTTATAGCTCAAATCTAACTCATCTGAAAATTTCACACTATCACTCACTTTCAAATAAAATTCAATGATATTGAACGCTTATTTTTAAATATAATTTATTTAGATTTCAATTATATCATAAGATTTAGCAACAAAATACTAAAACAAATAGCAGAATCATATCCAAATCTAAATACCTTAATTTGTAAAAGGACAAATATATATTTTGTAATATGGGCATAATAACTGATGAAGGTCTATATACAATTATCCTGTCATATCATAAATTAGAATATCTAAATATTTCTCATCATACAGATATTTGTGAACTATCAATTTATAATATTATTTGTTCTTGTCTAAAGCTCTAATAACTTAACCTTAGATTTTGTAAAATTACCAATATAATGATTGAAGAGATTGCTAGTTCATGTCTTAATTTAAAATATCTTAATCTGAAAGGATATTATAAAATTAATAAAGAAGCTATAGATAAGCTAAATCTAAATATTCATGTAGAGAATTTTGTGAAAATTTTAACACTTCCTAATCTTATTAAAGTAATTATTAATCAGATTTTAGCTCAGAGCCTTTAGAGTTTTTTAGATCTAAGTATGTAAGATAATCAGAATTCAGTTCTATTACAGATGCATCAGCGACAGAGCTGATGAAAGAATATTAGCTTTAGAATAGGTACTCTATCAATCTAACTAGTCTGGATCAGTGATCACTTAGAAGATTTTTAATAAATCATGCATAGCGTCTTCAGCCAGATTGTATGATAGAAAAATAAGTGAATCAACAGTCAGGTCTTATGCAATAAAAAAATAGATTAGCTAAATATGAGTGCTAGCTGAATTTTACACAAATGATACAATTGAAATAAAAGTAGTCTTTCCAGAAAAATAAAACATTTTTACTCTTCTCTGAACTGTGTCTTTAGCAGAAAATGATTCAGGCATGTTAATATCTACTAAAGGTAAGAAACTGTCAAAAGTTTTGAAGATATACGTTTGTATTTTATTAGCTTTTTCTAATCTATTTATTTTCTGATCAGAATGATCAACAATACTAAGGACATTCTGAATTATGCTTATATCCTCTTCCAAATATAAAAGCTAATGATATAATATCTTAAGTGACCTTTTCCTATATGTTTTTCTCTCAAGATCATGCATATTATTATATAATATAGTAAGAACAGGATGGTAAGCCACATTGAGATCTCTCTGTATATCTATTAATTTTCTCACTAAATAAAATAACAGTTCAAACAAATTTTCAAGTATTTTTCCTTTTTTACTTTGATTTAATGCTGTTTGATTTCTACTCTTAATAGGTCTCTTTTCTGATCTGAGAATATACTGAGTTTTTTCTGAATAGTTATTATATCTTTCTTCTTATATAAAAGCTCAATATATAATTGAGCATTGAATTGATCAGAATTATTATTAGTATTTCTTGTTATAATTGTATTTATCTCTGGTTAGTATATATTTAATTTTAATACAAATACTGATCATCAACTCAGACACTGACTATGTTGTTTATATCTATAATATTGTGATTACAGGTATGAAGTGATATTTTATAATATATACTCTGAATGGTATTTACTATATAAGTGACAGTAGAATACCAGATTAATCTTACGAAGTTAGCTGTTAAAGAAAATTCTGAATTACTTCGTAGCAATATGAAAAAAATAATAAGTATAATTGTTAGGCTATTAAAGAATAGGATTAGTATAAATAGTCTTTTAACTAGCAAGAGGGCTAGGATCAAAAAATTTATCAAAAAATAATATGTATCACAGGTGCAGTCTCAAACTATGTATTTATTTTTCACATATATTAATAAAATTTTTTCTTGGTAAAATGATCAGTGTTATAAATTGTAACGCGTTCATGATTCTTTTATTATTTATAAAACTGTGATATTTAATCAAGCTATTATCCAAAAAGATAAAGCTTTGCATGGTCTTCGTTCAGATTGTCTTCACTATTTCGTAAATACAAAAGCAAATATAAGTACAATATAGATAATATATGAAGTTAATAACTAGTGGTTGAAACCAGTTTAGTAAAATTTGATTTAAATTCAGTTTAAACTGATTGCAACATAAAACTGGATCTGATTTTTAGAGATTCAAAAACCAGTTTTAATAAGATCGATTGATTGTAAAAATTTGAATTTAATGAACTAGTTTAAACTGGTTTTATGCATTAATAAATAATGATATTTGATACAGTGGTAGTGTAAAGTTTGATTTATAAAGAAAATTAATACATTAGTCTTAGGAGTTTCTTTTATATTTCATATTTATGTGATCTTAGAAGTATTTTTTTTATTTTCATATTTTTAGTAGAAATATGTCATATTTTACAAAAATATATGAAAATTATTAAATTTTTTTTGCCGATCCCAATTCTTCCTTCTTTTTTGTATGATATTTACAATTGAATTTTAGTTTTTCTTGTACAATTTCAAGATTGTATATTTTCCATTTTGTATAATATCCTTGTTACCATAATGACAGATATGAAAAAAATTTGTTTTAAATTTAGTTTTTACTTTCTTCATGAAAGTTTTTTTGATATTAAAAAAAAATGGAAAGTTCACCTTTTTACCTTTTGAATCTATTTCTCCTATTGATATCGATTTTGATAATAAAACTATTATAAGTTCTAGTAGTTTAGCTAGAAAAAAACGTAAAAATAATACATCTAATATAATTATTAAATCCCGTGGTAATCACAGCCATACATATTATTTTTTTCACTCTGATTTAAATGATCCTTCTGTTGTTAAATGTGAAATTAATTTGACTGATACATATAATCGAAAGGAAGGAAATATAACAAATATTATTTATTATTTACGTGATAAATATAACATTACAAAGGAAAATTACATGGAATTTTTAGATGAACTTAATGAGGTATTATTGTATTATTGATTTATTAAATTTGATATTAATAATATATATTATAATTTTTATTTTAACCAATATTTATTTTATTTTTTTATTAATAGCCCAACGTGATCAAAGATAAATCACAAAATATTTGAAGGCAGTGGCTTCATATTCACAAAAATGTCAGAAACTTATTACACAAAAGCTTATTACATTTATTATTAAGCTTCTTCAACATTATATATTTTACAAAATTTCTCTTTTCATGAATTACTTCTTACATGTGAACCTGAATATAAAATACCATGTGATAAAACTGTAAAAGCAATAATTTATAAATTTTTTATTTGGAGTAAGGATCAGCTTCGCTTACTTTTAAATAATAATATTATCATTTAACTACTGATTTATGGACTGTAAAGTCTTGTCAAGGATATCTTGGTATAACAATAATCTGATTAATATCTAATTTTGAATTTCAAGAAACTCTTTTATCTTGCAATTATCTTCCATACTCACACTCAGAAGAAGTTATTAGTGCTAAAATATTTGAATTTATAAATGATTGGAATTTAACAGACAAAGTATTTAAAATTGCAACTGACAATAGAGCTAATATAATAAAAGCTATTCAATTATTAAAAAAACAATATATATCACAAATTAAACGACAACCTTGTGCCACTCATATATTACAACTTTCAGTTTTAGAAGGTTTAAAATAATGCAAGTTAGTACATCATCGAATAAAATGTTTACAAGCATTTTTTCGATTACTTAAACAAGCTTAGTGATTTCAAGAAGCTCAAAAAATTATTGGACAATTATCAGAAATTAATAATAATGAAAATTAACTGATATTAAAACTAGATAGAATTCAACATATTATGCTTGGAAAAGAATATTAGAATTACATAATTCTATGCGATATATTGCTACTTCTTTATTAGCAAAACCAGATCGATTATCACAA
Source organism: Funneliformis mosseae (assembly GCA_910592005.1). NCBI lineage: Eukaryota > Fungi > Glomeromycota > Glomeromycetes > Glomerales > Glomeraceae > Funneliformis > Funneliformis mosseae. Next base: position 3,978 of record CAJVPP010003348.1, on the reverse strand, counting down.
CAAGAAGAAGAAAATTAGAATGATTATGTTTATCAATTGATGAAAAACAGTAAGTATAATTTATTTAGATTTTTATTTATATTTTTTTTAAAAAATTAATGTAATTAATTTTTATTAAGGTTTTTAGAAGATATGGTAAAACTTTTATTACTATTTGAAAGAGTAACACATTAAATTTCTGGAGCTAAATATATTACTTTAAGTCTTGTTTACCCTTATATAGAATTATTAAAAAAAGCATTTGCACCTAAATCTGAAGAAAATTATAATACATATCTTAACCTTATTTATGGATCAATTAATAATAATAAAGATGAATCTGATAGTTCAATAGAAAGTGGTGATGATGAAATTCCTTCTGGTGGTTTATGACAGTATTGGCAATATTTATATTGTCAATTTCGAAAAAATATGCAAAGATCTAAAGGAAAAGAATATTAATATAGCCATAATAATAAAAGAACTCAAAAAAATTCTAAAACTAACTCTCAGTCAGCTAATAATGTAGATATTAATGATATTAATCGTGTAGAATATTTACCAGCTGTTAATATTAATGATCTTCTTCAGAAAGTCTAAGCAGCTATTTTTTTATCATTAGATGAATTGTGGTCTATTTCAACAGAATTAGTTTTAATTGCAACGATATTTGATTCTTGGTTTAAAAATTTTCATTGGAATGCTAGTGGTGAAAAAAAAAATAAGTCACATGAATTATTGCAACAATTATATGATTCAAAAAAGGTTCTTAAACCTTGATAACTTGCTAATACTCAATGGACAACGAGCAGTAAAAATAATGATGATGACGACGATTTTTTTAAAGTTTTAGAAAATAATGAAAATTTATTTAATAATGAGAAGGAGGATAAAGTTTTACGTTATATAAAACTTCAGCAAATTGATATTACAGAGGATCCTTTAAAATGGTGAGATATAAATAAAAGCAACTTTAAAATTTTGTCTCAACTTGCGAAAAAATATCTATCAATTCTTATGACCTCTATGCCTAGTGAAAGGTTATTTTCTGATGTGGGTAATTATATTTTGGCAAAACGTACTTAATTATCTTCAGAATTGGCCAATCAAGTTTTATTTTTAAAGAGAAATTGTGATCATTTTAATATTTTTCCATCCTAAGATATCTAATTTTTTTTATCAATCATTTCAAACATATAATTAGTTTTAATAAAATTAAATAAAAATTAATTAAAAAAATTTTTTTTTATTTATTTATATTATATATGAAACTAATCACAATTTAGTTTTTTGGTTTTATTACAACTGAATATCCAGTTGAATCAGTTTTATTTAAAATCAGTTTAAATTCAGTTCTTAAATTTAAAAAGTAGTTAAAACTGGTTTGTGAAAATTAAACCAGTTTTAACCTCTAGTAATAACAGATGTAGAAATGTAGAGGAAAATAAAAGAGTAAAGACATTGAGTAATCTTATGAAGAAATAGATAGGTAGATTGATGTAGTAATATAATAACTTCATATATCATGGATAGAAATCTGAATTTTTGTATTTAATCCTTAAATGAAAAATTTTTAGTACAATAGAGGAAGATAAGAAGTATATAAAAAACCAGTATAGTACGATTCATCAGACCAGTATGATACGATTATGCAGATTAGTAATTTTGTGAAATTTGATTTCGTATTGTATCATACTAGTTTTATAATAACTAAGCCTATTATAGGATTAGTACAATATAGTACGTAATGAAATTTTTGTAAAATTTTATTTTTATTTATTACTTATTTTATAAGTACAACAAATTTTGATATTTTTATTATATAAAAAAAATCATTATATTACATTTTACTAATTAAATACTATATTTGTGAAAATCTTTTTTTTTTATTTTATTTTTATTTTTATTTTTATTTATTTTTTGAAAAAAATGAAAAATAAAAAACAAATCTAAAATAAAAAAAGAAAAAGAAAAAATAAATAAAAAAAATAAATAAAATGAAAATAAAAGTATAAAATTGCAAAAAAAATGAAAAAATCAAATAAATAAAATGAAAACGAAAATATAGAAATAAAATAAAAAATAAAAATTAATAAGAAAATAAAAAACCAAAAAAAAATAAATAAATGAAAAAATAAATATAAAAATTATAAAAAAAAACAATGAAATGAATAAAAAAAAGTAAAAATAAAAAAATAAAAAAAACAAATATGAAATACAAAATAAAATAAAAATAAAAAAAAAGAATAAAAAAATAGGAAAATAATAAAACTAAACAAAAAAGAAAAAAAATAAATAATAAAAAAAATAAAAAGTCTGGTAGGAGGGGAATAAAAATAATAAAATAAATAGATTAAAAAAAAATAAAAATAAATAAAAAGTTTAGGAGAAATTTAAAAAAATTATAATAAAATATAAAATAAAGAAAAAAAAAGAAAAAAAATCAATTAAAAAATATATATATACTGGAAAGGAATTTAAAAAAAAAATTATATTATATTAGATAAAAAAAAAAAAAAAAAAAAAAAAATATATAAATATGAAATTTGATATTATACCATATTATACTGATCCTATAATAGGGCTTAGTTATTATAGGACCAGTACGGTACAGTACAGTATGATCTAAATTTTGCAGAAAATTACTGATCTGCATAATTGTATTATACTGGTTTAGCAAATCGTACTGTACCAGATTTCTAACTACTTGAAGATAAGTGTGCGTTTGAATTTTAATCTGAATACTTACATGATTTTTGATCGTGAAGATTCTTCATGGATGATGTGATAATACATGAGAAATAAATCTTTGGTCATAAGGCGAAGTAGTAGCAAAATCATCTTTATACTTATTTTTCGCATATATTAATAAAACTTTTTTCTGGCAAATTTTGCTGACAGGTATTACTCTCTTAATCATGTAATTTATTTACTATATCAATAAAGAATTTGGTCAAAATATTATATATTGTGAGATATAGATAAATAAAAAAAAGTGAGACTTATAATCTCATTTGATCAAATAAATTGCATTTTATATGAATCTGAACTTAAAAAATAAATGCAAAGTAATATTATATATTATGTAGTTTCTTGCAAATAATATTATTCTACATAGTCTGCATGGATAAAAGAGATATAGACAAGAAAATTTTGTAGATATTGGTGAGAAATCAGGTAGAGAAAGATTATGGTGGTATAGTTAGTAATATAGATAATTGTAAAAATTTATAAAAATAAAGAAACAACTTGATACTAGGAGACTCGTATTAAATAGCCTAGTCTCTAGATGCTTCCTTCCTTAAAAGTATTATATATTTCATTTATTTCATTATATTATACTCTTTTAGAAAAATAAAGCATCATCTATATCAAAATATCAAATTTTTATTATATATAACATTGTAAAGTTTAAAAACAAAATATTACATGAACTTGCTATATTTACAATTACAATTAAATGCTACGAATTTGTTATATTCATTATAATTTATTTTTCATAACCTTGATTTTTTTTCTTACCTCTATAGGGATATCACTAGTCGAAATAGTCCAAATCGGCTAAAAATTGGATGGCCGATTTTAGGCTGATTTTGATACTATTTACGTCTGATTTGCCATATTTTCCAATTGGCACAAACAGGTGCTGATAGACGCCGATCGATCCCAATCGGACATGGCTATTCAGAACTTAAATTTAACCATAAATCAGCCTAAAACTGGCCTCAATTCGGTAACAATTCAGACGCCGATAGAAACCGATCGACCCCAATTGGACATGGCCATTCGGAACTTAAATAACCATAAATCAGCCTAAAATTGGCCTCAATTCAGCAACAATTCAGACGCCAATAGACTCCAATTGGACAAGCAATTTAACCATAAATCAGCCAAAATTAGCCTCAATTCAGAATCAATTCGGCAACAATTCAGACGTCGATCGATGCCAATCGACTCCAATCAGACAAGCAATTCAGCATCAATAATTAGTACATTTTA
>CAJVPP010003347.1:0-11908 GCA_910592005.1 Funneliformis mosseae | reverse complement strand
CATTAGAAATTTTGGAGGGTCCTGAAGCTTTATCATTGGGGAGCCGATCAATGATTCTGTACCATTCGTCTGCTGACGGTGGAGTCATCAATTCGTTATAAATACGAGAATCGATTGATTCTATTAGATTGTATATAGAAGTCCAGTCTTTAGGGATTTCTTTGGTCCGGTGTGTAGAGCCTGCGACTTTAGGGGATTCTCAGGTGTAGAGGGTAACACTTTAATATTCCGTTTAAAGATTCCTATGTACTGGATACTGTAACTTTAAAAAAAAAAAAATATATATACAAAAAAATTTAATGTGCATATATGCATATTGTATACGTAAATTTTATACATTGGTTTAAATAAGTAATTTTATTTTAAATATATAAATAGAATATTAGATTTTTTTGAGAATTTCTTGAATAAATTAATTTACTAATTTATAAATAATTTTTAGATTTTTTATAAAATATTAATAAAAATCAAATCTAAATTAAAGTATTAATTAATATTTGAAATTCAAATTAATAGTATTACAAGTTCTAATAATATTAAAACTAGTGATATTAAAATAAAAAGGTTTAAATTGTTAAATAATCAGCTTTTATTAACTTTCTTTTAAATATAAATAAATTTTTTCTAATGAAATTTACCAATTTTAAATGAATTTATAAAATATTAAAAAATTAAATATTACTAATAATAAAATATTTCTTAATAAATTCCTTAAACTATTATTTAATAATATAATTATTTTAAGTAAATATTTAATTTAATAGTTAAATATTATAATAAACTTATATTATGTTAAAATTTAAGAAGTCATTTGATAAAAATTTAGAAGATATATAATAATTTAAGTTAAAATAAATTAATTTAGAAGAATATCAAATTAGTTTTAAAATTTTTGATTTATTGATATTTTTGAATATGTAAAAATTTATATTTTTTAATCAAATTTATTATAAATAATAATATTATTAATTGTTATTTAGGATAAATTCAATATTATTTTACTTATAAAATTAATATATTATTTAAATCAATTAAACCTTTCTAACATATATTTGCTGATATAAAAAAAATATGTAATATTTAATTATGAAATACTGATTTTATCTGAAAAGTCATAATGTATAATATCAGTTTATCATATTTAGGTTAATTTATACTGGTAAAATATCAAATTTCAATTTGATAAAATGCAAAAAAATATTTAATTATTAATTCAATTAATAGAAAATATTATTTGTAAAAATAAATTGAATGTTTTTAACATGACTTAAATATAAATATCAGTTATATTTTCTTCTGAATTTTATTTTATTTTGATATATTTTAACTGTTTTCAATATATATTAATTAGATATTAATCAGATATCAATTAGTTATAAATAAGATAGGTTAAATTTTAGCTAATTAACTATAAATATACTAATTAGCTATATATAAAATAGATTAAATTTGGCTGATTCTTAGCTGATTCTTGATATATGTTAATTGTTAAATTATTTTTTGATAATTTGTTAATTTTTAGGCTAATATTAAACTGATATTTTGCATATCTAATTTTTTAGATTTCAATCAATAATATCATTTATTATTAATTTAATTTTTTATTTTATTAATAATTAAAATTTATTTAATTATAATAAAATAAAGATAATAAAAATTATATTAATTTTTATTAAAATTCTTTTTAAATAATAAAAGTTATATAAAAAAAAATTATAAAAAAAATTAATAAAATTTGTTTTTAATTTTTAAATTAAAAATTTTACAAATGTAATTTATATTTGATATAATTAATCAAATTTAAATTAAAATATAAATTTAATTAGAATTAATAAAATTTAGTTAAAATTATGATTTAAATATTATTGATTTTAATTAATAAAATGCAGTTTAAATTTTATACATATATTATATATTTAAAGCAAATGATATATATTCTAAAAAAAGTATTCAAATATAATTTATTGTAAATTGTAATTTAAGTTTATTATAATATTAAATAAATGTTTATATAATAATATAATGTATAATTTAATACATTAATTAGATATATTTTATTTTTGTTAAAATTACTTTATATATTATACATTTATAAATAAATAAAACAGTTTATTAATTAAAAATAATATCAAAATGCAACAAATTTTATTTTTTTTAAATTATTTTAACATGTTTTTAATTAAACACAGCTTGATAAAAAAATCTCAATAAAACTAGTATAATACTTTTTATTTTATATCTCTATAATCAGTATTTTATAAGATATCTGCATTTATATATTCTAATATTAATCAAAATTAAAGATTGTATTTAATTATTTTATAAAAAAATTTTTTAATTCATATATAAAAAAATTTAAAAAATAATATTTTAAATAGAAAAAATTATTAATCAAAATTGTTAATTCAAAAAGTTATTAAATTTAAAAAGCAAAAAATAATAAATATTTTGGTATTCAAATACTTTTTTCAGATAATATATATCAAACGTTTATTATGTTAATCATAAAAAAAAATTTTGTCATAAAATTTTTGCAACATCTTTTCTTGATTGTTAAATATTTTATATAAAAAAACTTTCTGCTTAATTTATCTCCTAATTAAAAAATTTTTTACTTTCTTTATTATTTACTTATTCATTTGATTATATTGATTTAATTACTAACTCTTATTTATATAATCAATCTTAGTCTCTTTTTATACTGTAAAAACTATTTTTAATAATTTTTAATATATATATATATATATTTTTAACGAATGAAATTAATTCATAAAATTATATAAATACTGTAAAAGAATTAAGCAAATAGCTTTTTACTACTTGAATATCAGTAACAAAGAAATGAATTCTGATTATTCATTTGCTGTATTTTTGATATGTTTACTTTATACCTGTTATAGAAAATCATCATCAAAACGCGTATTTGCGTATTCAAAGTTTAAATGCTGGCATACCTATATTCGTGTGCATAAATACTATAAATACTGCAAATAACTTTTGAAACTTTAAAAGTTTTTTTTTATTTTTTATATTATACTTATCATTATTAAGATGAGAGGCGATACTGAAAATGTAAAAATAAGACGACCAAGTTATTGTTCTTTGCTTCACCCGACGCGTTAATATTCTTATATTACCTTTTTCTATGACATAATTACAGGAAGCAACGTTCAGCTCAAATCTCCCAAGACATTCAGAAAATCCAAATATTCCTGAGACTGGTGGAGAAACTTCTCATGCCGCCGTTCTTCGTAATCAACGTATTTTACATCAAGTATTGAACATATTTTTAAACTGTTTGAGTGATGAACGCGTCTTAATAAGACTACAAAGATCATAAATGGAAATAAAACATTTAGGAGGCATTATTTTACAGAATATAATTAATAATTATGTTTTGTTATGTCCTAATCTTCTTAGGTGAATGATAGTGATGTGGAGAGATATCCTTTTGATCAATCACACTCGCTTAGAACCGATCCGGACAATGAACAGCAAATGTCGATTAACAACGAAAATATGATCAACAATTCTTTTGAATATGATCCAAAATTGCCTAAGCTGAATAAATTTTCTGTATCAGTTAAACCGAGAATAAATGGATCAAATGTATTTAACTATAATAAATTTTTTGTTCTTGATAGCATGAAATTATGACGATGATTTTTACATAAATTAATATATTAAATAATAGGTTTTTATAGAAGTTCCTACACTAAAAAAGGTGCGAACTGCTTATAAAGACCGAAATGAAGTTGCAGAAAGATTTACTGAAGAACAATGCATTAACTTCTTAATGGTGAGTTATTTTAATAAATGTTATTAAAAAAAAATGTAATAATTTCTGATTCGTTATTCTATCGTAACAGATTGATTCTACAGCAAATGATACTATGAGTGATGATGATACCGAATACTTTGGTATCAAGGATTTTGTTGTTTACGATGAAAATAGCGAGGTTCGTTAAAATCCAGTTCTAAAATATATGGTCAGAAAGTAATTTAAATCTAACTTTGTGCACATGACTATTTCGCTTCAATGAGCCAATGAAAAAATTTTGATTAAAAATTTATATTTAATTTAAATTTTAATTTATTTTCTTCATTCTTTAATCTAGCTAACTGACTTTTGGATAGAATACGACTTTCGTAGTTCTGAATTTTATTGGAATGGGGTACTTGTCGATGGTGACAAAAGTATTTCATGTATTGGAGTAAGTTATTTATTGAACCCTTTACATATACTTGTTCACAAATTTAAAATTTTTGATCTGATATTTTTTAAAAAACTAGGCTCATTACAAAAAATTTACTATAGAAGGATATGGCGTTAATCATAGTGAAGTCACAATATGGTTTGAATCTTATGTTCGCGAAAATCTTTGGTACAAAGTTATTTCCACATTACCAGAGTTCACTCAACTTTGGAATAAATTTGTATGGAAAGTGTATCTGACAAAATATGTATTGGATTGGATTCATATGAACCCGTCAGTACTGTTTAAAGACTTAGAATCACACTTTTATAATTGGATCCATAACTTGCGTAGCGGTGATCCATTTTATGAAAAATGGATTTCTGAATTAAATCCACGAACGCAAGATTTCAGACTTCTTGTGGTAAACAACATGTATTTAATATGGCATGAGGCTTATTTTCTCGGCTCTGATTATTCCGAAAAACCATTTTTTCAAGGTAAATTAGTTTGAATATATGCTTTATTAAATCATTTATTAACAATTGATTTTTGAAATTTCAGATGAGTGGAGTCCAGGAAGATATTCTACCAATGGCAAGGTAAGTTATTTATTTGATTACTTTTGATTAGTATATATACTCATTTATTAAAATAAATTTATGCTTTAAAATGATTAAGTTTAATAGCAAAAGTCCGGAACAAACTATAGTCACGCCAACCGTGTTTAGATGGTTTGACGATATATTTCCAACCCTCCTGGATGTAATAGGTATGAATCATGAAGAACAAATAATTATTGTTCATTATTAATTATTAATTTATGATATTAATTAATATTTATGTTTTAGAGCCAGTCAATTACAATGAATTAGCAGACTATTCATCCGAACATAAAGAATTTAGTAAACATGAATTTAAAGAACTCAAACATAAAGGAACTGCAACTTTCCGAGGATTAATCTCGGAAAATGAAAAAACCTATCATCAGGCGCAATTTGATGATATTATCATTAATATTGGAGACTGTTGTGAAATTTATAATGATGTTTATATGGAATCAAATATTCGCTGGATATGGTACGTACGTAGTTTTTTTTTAAAAAAAGAAAGTTACCAAAATTTTTATAATTAACAACTTTTTTTTTTTTAAAAAAAAAAGCTATATTACAGCAATTATCAAAGATAAAAGCGGTGGTTTTATTAAATTTGTGTGGCTCTATTCAAGGAATGACACCCTATTGCAGAATTTGGATAAGGATTTAAATCCAAATAAATCAAAAGAACTATTTTTTACCTTACACTGTGAATGTGCCAAAAAATGGCCACTTAATAGTATTAAGAGGAAGGTTTTAGTACATTTTGGAGAATCAAAAGTCCCTAGTAAATATATTTAATTTTATGTTTATATGACTTTTCAATTTGTTCAACATTTTTTATTATTCGCAGAATCATCGAACAATGATAATGAGTTCTTTTGTAAGTATGCTTATCTTCCAATGGAGACTGAAGGAAGCTTCATCACATTCCATGAAGTTATGACCTTTCCTAACGAAAAAAACGGACTTTGCTGTGGTTGTGGAGATAGTGACGATCAATTTGCGATTTTCAAAAGGAAATACGAAATTGATGATTGCATTTTACTACAACCACTTGAAGGAGATAATGAAGAACTTTATACCGTTTGTAGAATTGAGAGCATGAACGAAGAGAAAAAGTATGTTACTCTTCGGCGTTTTTATAGACTAACAGAAGTATCTCCTGAACGATATGGGATGGCGAAAAACGAACTATTATTTTCGGATTACTTATTTAATTTTGATAAGTTTCGTGATGTCGTTCGAAGTTGTCACGTTGAATTCTTGCCACCTGGTGAAGAAAAATCTGTCAATTTACTTCATCGTGGCACCGGTGAACATGTAAGTATTATTGTGAAATTCTTATCTCAAATAATTAGTTTATATTAATACTATTTTATAGTTCTATTTCTCGCGAATATATTTTCGAATAACAAAAGCAATAAAAGACCTTGACTTAAATATGATGGAATATTTTTCTAAAACATTTCCGGACTGGTTTTATAAAGTTGAACCTTGTACAAAATTAAAATGCCTCGACCTTTTTTGCGGAGGTGGTTCGTTGGGGAGAGGATTTGAAGATGCGGGATTTGTAGAATGCAAATGGTAAAGTTTTTTTTAATGATATTTATAATATCTAATTATTTTTGTATATACTAACGATATTAATCATAATTCATTTACAAAGGGCTATAGATACCAATGAATCTGCAATGAAAACTTACATGCATAATTCCAAACAAGGGGACGTTGTGCTCATAAATGAAAGTGTTAATAAAATTCTCGCAAATGTTATGAGGAATGAAAACAATCAGAATTTACCAAAAAAGGTATCTAACCTTATTTATTATATTTCATTAACTCGAACTTTACTAATATGCTCATTTTTATAGGGTGAGGTTGATATAATATTGGCAGGTTCTCCTTGTCAGGGGTTTTCACGCATAAACAAACATCAAGATAGCGACAGGAGCATTGCCAATAATTCATTAGTTGCGTCTGTTGCGTCATTTGTTGACTTTTATCGACCAAGATTTTTATTATTGGAGAATGTGGCAACGATTCAGCGTAAATCCGGTAAGTTTTAATCATAAAGTTTCATAATAAATTCACTTTGTACTTCTGATATTTAACAAAAGTCTATTAAAATAGTATTTTTTAGATTAATAGGATGTCTGCTTGAAATTGGCTATCAAATTAAAGTTGGTCTAATATCTGCTATCCAACAAGGTTGCGCACAAGAAAGGAACCGAGTCTTCCTTTGGGCTGCAGGTAATCATGGTTTTCAGTTGCCTTATTGGGATTCCTAAGTTGTAAAATTTTTTCTTATGACAATTTCCTTTATAATAATAGCACATGGTGAAGTGTTACCAAATCACCCACCGGTTTCACATCTGTATTCTAAGAGTTTCAGGTCATATCGAACATTGTTTTACTTAGGAAATGGCACAAGGTAATTCCATATCTCTTTATAATTAATATAACAATTTTATGCATTTCTGATATTCTTTTTATTTACTAGTTTGAAAGGGCTATCTAATGCTTCTGTTGCAAGTTTCAAAATGTCTACGGTTGGAGAGATCACTTATGACCTTCCCAAGTTAGATACCGGAATCTACTGGTATCCTACATATCCGGATCACGTTGCTACTCTTAATAGCTACCAGACCAAAGAGATTCTAAGAAGGATTCCCGTCTATCCTCCCGGATCTGACTACTATTCAGCTCGTGAAAAGGAGAAGATACCTGATAGATTTTGCAAAGCAGAATACGATTCAAAACGCGAGAAGCATAACGGTGGAGAGAGGTATAGATTTTGTCAACGTATCGAAAAAAACGATGTTTTTTCAACAATTTGTACTTCAATGAGTAAGTGTTTATTTTTAATATTATATAATTTATTTTAATAGTTATTAATTAAATTTGTCTTCAATAATTAGGATGCAATGGTTTTGTAAGTATTATATAATTTTATTACATATAAATTATCACAATATTTCTGCATCTTATTGAATTAATCGTTTTTTTTTAGCATCCAAGGATTGTGCACTTTGAAGAACCAAGAGTCATAAGTGTCCGAGAGGCCGCAAGAGCACAAGGTAAAATATTAACTAACATTTTATATTTTTATACAATTTTACTAATACATGTTTTTTATTCATTTAGGGTTTCTCGAAAATGATATTCTATGCGGTACCATTGCTGATCAATACAAAGTAATTGGTAAGTATTGCTTTTAAATATAATTTATAAATGGACAGTTAATCGAAAAATTTTTATTATCAAATAGGAAATAGCGTTCCGAGAAACATTGCTTTTGCTCTTGGACTCCAGTTGGGGAGGGCTTTAACAGATCACGAACATGAACATCTTCCTAAAAACAATTATATATTATGGAATGATTATTAATTATAACAATAGTAATAATTAAATATAATCTTTTAATTTTTAATCTTACTATTAGATCAATAAATTAGCTTAATTTTAAACAAAAATTCTAAACATTTGCTTAAAAAATTCGTGTATAAACTAATGTAATATGCAATTAAAATTTTTTATCATGTCATATAATATTTAGATTAATTACATTAAATAGACAAATATCGTATAATGTAATGATAGAAGTTACGAATATCAGTTAATAAAACTTTTTTTGTTAATACCAAAAGTTTAATATCGGCAAATAAAAATTTATCACTTCAATTATTTTAAAATCAGAATTCAAATTAGCCTTTTTTTTTAGTCAGTTTTTATTTTTTTGAAAAATAGTAAGTAATAAAAAATCAAATGTTTTTGTTATTTTGACTATAAACTTACCTTTTTATATCATCTTATAATTCTTAGTTTTATTAATAATTTAAACCTTTTTATAAACATACATAAACCAAATCTGATTGGATTAATACAATACTTAAATTTTTTTTTTTTTTATTTCTTAATCTTAATCTTAATTCTATTTATTTATTTATAAAATATATAGTTAATTTCTACGCTTCTTAAACTGATTTATTAAGTTAATATAAAAAGTTATCATCTTTATATAGCATTACAACAACTATCAAATTTCTTAAAATATAATAAATAATATAATAAAAAAAATTATTACAATTGCAATAGAAATTAAAATTGATAAATATTAGTAAAACTTAAATAAATAATATTTTTTTTTGCTTTAAATCTTAGATTAATGTTATAGAATACTAGTAAATAATGTATAGTTTAAAAAAAAAATTTAAAAACTTTATTTAAAATATTTTACTTTTAATAATAAATTATCATAAAATACAAATATATTATTATAATTGTAATTTTATTTTAAATATACTTAAAAATTTAAAGTTAATAGATAATGATTTCTTATTTACTAAAAATGATTATATTAAATCTTTACAATAGAAAGAAAAGAAACTGTCAAAAAAAAGCAATTTTACTTTTATATATCAAATATGATTTTTTAAATCAAAATATATTTGGATTTTGCATTAACTCATTTTTTATTTTTTCAGCTGTTTTCTTTTTTCTATTATAAAGGTTCTATATATTATAATAGTAAAAAACTTGTATAAATAATTTAAGATTATTTTTATATATAAATAATAGGTAATTCTAATAGATAAATATTTTCAATTATAAAAATACTATTAATCTTTATATAATAATTTAAATTCAAAAAGAATTTAAATAATAAAATAATTTATAAATAATAATTTATATAAATAAGTTAAATAATAAATATACAGATTATTTTAAAATATTAACTAATAATGTTAATAGTTTATCTTTAAGTTTCTAATTTTTTATTAACAAATTTTGCAAAATTATAGAAACTTATATAATATAACAAAAATATTTTTTATAAAATAAAACTTCTTATAACTAAATTACTTGTAAATTAAATAAATAAGTTTATTTAAATTAACTTAAGCTATTATAAATAAGTTATGATTTAAATGATATAACTTAGCTTATTAACTTATAATCTTTAAAAAAATCAAATTTAAAAAATTTTTTTAAAGAAAATTATTTTCATAATTATTTTTTTGAAGAAAAATGCATTTAATAATATTTTCTTAAAGAAAAATAGCTTTAAATTTAAAAAAAAAATGTTTGATAGTATTTTTAAAAATAATTTTAAAAATGATTTTTTTTAAAGAATATATAGATACTTTATAGTAAAAAAGAAAAAAACTACAAAAAAGTTCTTTTTTACTTTTAAGCTAAATATTATTTTTAGTAAAATAAATCCAAATTTAACATTAACTCAAAAAAAATTTTTTGGTAGTTCTCTTCTTTCTATTACAAAGTACTTACATATTTAAAACTGTTTTATTAAAGAAAAAAATTATTAAAATAAGCTTTTTAAAAAAATTTATTTGATAATATTTATTTAAAAAATGAATCTACTACAATTTTTTTTTAAAAATTATTAAATTATTTTTTAAAAAAATTGCTTTTAAATAATTTTTTAAAAGATTTTATTTTTAAAGCAATTTTTTTAAAAAATTTATTTTTAAAATTTATTTTTAAAGTATTTTTCTTGAAAAATTTCAATTTCTTTAAAATTTTTTATTTTTATGATTTAAATGTTTTTAAAGTAAAAAGAAAGGAAATTACTAAAAAAATTTCAGATTTAACATTATTTTAAAAAATTTTTTTTTAGTAATTTTCTCTTTTTCTATTATATAATGCTTCTGTTTTTACTTTTAGAACATTTTTTTTTAAAAAAAAAACAATAATTTCTAAGAAATTATTTTAAAAATAATTTTCTTAAAAAAATTTTTATCAAATTATATAAATTAAATAAAATACTTTGAAATTTATTAAAATTAAGCTGAATTGAATTGAAATAAAAATTGTTAATTGATTATGTCAAATTAAATTAAAATAAAAATGGTTTTTTTAATCTAATAATAAATTAAACTAAATCAATTTATATAAAACTTTATTATAAAATATAAAATTAATTAAATAATAATTAAATTAATAATAATTAAATAAAAAAATTATGTATTCATATTATAATAAAAAAATGTTTTTGTAATAATTTTACAAATCATAAAATTTTTTAATTTTTTAAAATAAATTATTGTATGCTATCTAATAAAAAGTTGTAAATGTATAATCTATATGTAAATAATTTATATTTATTATACTATATTATATTATTATTATATTTTTATTATTTTAAAAATCTTTGCAAATTTATAAATTAAAATCAGAAATTATTGTATTATATAATTATATTAGCAATTTTACCTAAATAATGCTTTAAAATCATTATTATAATATAAGATTTAATATATTTTAATAAATTTAAAATATATTAATAATATTTTATAAATAATTAATTTTAACTTTATTTATTTTTGATTTTTTAATAATTTCATATTTATTTTTAAAATTTTTTTAATAATTATTCTTATTATAATTATATTTTATTTTTTAATTTATATTTTGTATTTATTGATTTTTAATTTTGAGTAAATTTATTTTTGCAAAGGAAGATATTTCTTATACATCACCTTTATATATACCTTATTCTAATTCTAATTTTAATTCTAAATATATAATACTAACAGATGTAACAAACAGAGTTTTATTTATAAAAAACTTTCTAAGTTTTCAGAATATATAAGAAAATGAAAAAGGGAGGGATATGACACAGGTAATAAAAGAAATGATAATATTGTGTCTGTGATGAATAAATTACTCTTTAATTTTTTATATAATTTTTTATATTACAATTTTTTAATAATTGTAATTTAATTTTTAATTTAATTATTTTATATTTTTCACAAATTTTTAATTTAATTATTTAATTTTAATTTTTAATTTGTTTTTTTTTAATTTTAACTTTATTTTTAAATTTCAATTTTTTTTAATTTTGCCTTTATTATATTATTTCAAAATAAATTAATTCTTAAAAATAAATAACTAATAAGTTAATATAAATTTAAAAATAAAGGATCTATAAATTTCTATAATAAAATATAATAAAAATATTAATAAAGTGTTAAATATAATTAATAAATATAATTTTATTAATTTATTATTATAAAATTTATTTTTATTATTATAAATATTATATTATTATTATTATAAATTACATTTATTCATTAATATTAGTATTATTAT
>CAJVPP010003346.1:0-11911 GCA_910592005.1 Funneliformis mosseae | reverse complement strand
TTGGTTGGTCAAAAAATTCGAATTTGATGGTATATATATCGATACAGCAAAAAGCATTCGACATAGTCTTTGGGGTGGGTTCACTCAAAGTAGTGGAGTATTTACAATCGGTGAAGTAGCGAATTCTAATGCAGGATTTGTTGGATCTTATCAATGATATATGTATAATACTTTAGGTATCCCCTATTCCAAATTACAACCTTTATATATTACTCCTTGTGCTAATGTGATAATAGAAAATCTTTTAATGATAATAGTGTACTAGGAATTTTTTTGATGTTCATCAACCGGTAATTTTTTTTTTTCAACTTGTAAACATCTTTAAAAAATCAATTTATTTATTCATTCATTTTATTTATTTTAGTTGTTAATTGTTGAGATTTAATCATATAACAATTTATTTTGTCCTCAATTTTTTTTACGTCATTATAGATTAGGAAATTTTACGTAATACAATCTACTTAATTATTTAGGCATAGTATATCAAGGATCTGAGCATGATTTTACAAGACTTCCAACGGCAAATGATCTATTTAATCGTGCGCTCTGACCATCTTCTTACTCACAATCGTCTCCCTCATACAAATTCAACGCTAATATCAATGCATTCCGTAAAGCATTACCTGGAACATTCTTCTCTTCATTATTTATCAAAGTTTGGATAAATGAACGATTTATGCCTTTATTAAAGACAAGGCATTATCATCACCTCTAATTATGATGAAAATAATCCAAATAGAAATTTAATTATACAAGGAAATAGAAGATGGCCTGTTGATGACGTTTTAATTAATATTATAAATGTTGAATAAAAGATTACCTATTGATGAGTCTCATAATGTCAAAGTTCAAATTGACGGTGAACTAAAAGTACTTTATCCCGAGAAGGATTTAAAATGTCTTGGCATTTATAGACTTTAACCTAATTTTTATTTTTATTTTTATTATGGTAATTTATAACTTGACTTAGTTAAAAAGATTTATTCATAAAATAATTAATAACAAAAAAAAACTAAACTGAAAATAATATAGTATTTATCCAAATTTTCATTATTTACGGTGTTAGGCCTGGAATTATACCAAAACCAAGCTAACAACCTAAAATATCTTAATATCTTAAGTATCTTGAAGGCCTTCCCTAAAAGAAATAAACGATTAATATTTTAGGTATTAGAACGATCTTAGGTTACACATCATTTATAAATTATGTGATTACGATAGCTTAGTATTCTTATTTTAATGTATGGTTATACAACACCAAACTTTATTTTATTCGTGATCTGATATGCATTTCTTCAAACGAATTCTTCTAAATGTTACAATAATAAAGTTTTTCTATTTAATTTTTTAAACATTATTCTCATATACTTTCTATAATACTTAAAGGCTTTTATTTTTTGTTATTATACCTCACAAAATTACCCGAAATCAAATGAAAATTAAGATTCTATGACAGTTACCATAAAAATTATTGGATTTTACAAAGAAAAATTAGTAGCTTACTTTTCTTTAATTCTGAAAGAAAATCAAGATCCGAAATGATTTCAAACACAAAACATTCTGCTAAAGATGATCGAAAAAAAAAGTCCTAATATTGAAAAAGGTGACAATGATCTGACTTTAACTTAAATCACTACCAAAGGACAAAAGATTATTAAATGTAAATTAAAGGAACCTGACCTGTCGATAAAATTTGATAACAATCAACAAATTTTATCAGCTCTGATGGCCACTGCTAAATGCAATCTACAACAACTCTGAAGGATGCTGCTCAATGTAAGCAAAATGAGCAAACCCAAGAACTAGCCATTGGTGATAATGTTATAAATATTCTCTTATTCTTAATTTTTTTTTGGTTCTTCATTTCTTTAGACGGAAATCATTTTAGTAATAAAATTATTGGAAATACCGGACGCAATCGTCGATTATAAATGATGATAAAAATACATCAAATGAAGTGGCTGAATCATATTTGAATATTGACGGAATGAATAGTTCAAACGATGTATCATAACCCTAATCTCAGTATTCTCAATTGCATTTGAATAATAACACATCTCATCCTATACTTCGAGATAACTCCAATAAGAACTGATCCATAAGTTTTTCGCCAATTGGCTATTTTATGTTCAGGATATAAAGTAATAAAATATATTTAGCTTTAATTGAAAGAATCTTCATACATGTAAACTATTATATGATATTTTAAAAAATTGAATTCTTACGGAGAGTTTTATATTCATAATCCTCATCTAATAACTGATTGATTCACCTGAGGCGATAACAGTGATAAGGTTTATTCTTAATCAAACTATCTACATCCTTAATGCCAAACAAACTGATCTTCCTTGCTCAGTTTTATTTTTTAATGTCAATGGATAAAAAGATTTGTTTTTGAGAAACTGAAGTATCGATTTTAAATCCTTCATCGGTAGTTATGCGATTAGGACTGACAGGAATTGCATCAGCAAATTCTTGTTTTAATTTTCATAAGAAAAGCTTTGCGATCGTCTTCATAAAGAAAAGAAGCCGTTGTTTCCCGAAGTGGTTTGTCGTATATTATCATCGTCTTGAAAAATTGTAATGTTACCGTTTGATAATTCAACTTTATTATAATTTTAATATTAAGGAACTCCAAAATGAGATGGAATCATGTCATTAATACTTGAGTCGTGGAAGCGATATAGAAATTATTATACCCATGATCTAGAATTATTTATTTAATAAATAAAAATTAAATTAAAGGTTACAATTTTTACAATAGTTGAATTTTTCTAAATGTTGTCACGTACCTGATCCTCGTTAAATAACAGCTTTAAAGTTTATTCGACAATTTTTGGAAGATTCCAAGAATAAACTTCACCATCATCATTAAAAACATAACCAGTTATTACAATTTGACCATCAATTCTTCCTATTTCACTTAATAAATAACCTTCATATGATAATAAACGAATAGCATAATCCTCAATTATTGGATTCGTTTGAATCTTTAATGGTTTAAATTATATGCTGTTTCACATGAAAGAAAAATTAATAAATGGTTTCTTTAACCGCTCCTATTGTACAATATATTCGCCTGTTACTATACAAACTTGTCCAATTCCTACATAAACATCGCAATTAATGTTAATAAACTTAATCCATAGATTGTAACTTGATAAAGAACAGCTGGTTCTCGTTCAGTCTCTTGATCGTACTCTAATATTAATATGTAGAAACTTCCTGAGTTATAATTGAAGTAACTTCGAAATCCGTGGAATTAGCGTAGATAATTGCGTATCTACCATCCACTATTGGAATGCCAGTTAATATAAGGCTAAGAGAATCTTTAAAATTTAAGATATATTGCACAAGAAATAAGATATTTCCGTCTTCAGCACTTTATCAAAAATAATAAAATATTGTAATTATTTTTCATAATTAATTTAACAAATACTTAAATATTTATATGATTCGTATCGCTCGAAGCCAAAGCCAGAAGCATTTGTTATTGATGTTACACGGAGAAACCCTTGTGTGAATTGTAATTTACAAAAATTCCAGCTTGATCGGGTAACCATTGATTAGTGCAACATCAACATAGGTACATTTCAATATAATATTCTTATGAAAAGAAAAAGCGAATTAACAGTGTTGAAGTAGATTTATTTATTTAATAGGAATCTGATTTTTCTAATCCATCAATTGTTCCATTTAAATCAATGACCATTGTCTTTTCATTATAAGTGTAAGGATCATTTGGATTAGTGGTATCCACGTAAGTTACTAACAAAAAATTACTTTTATGGGATAAATTTGAATAGTACTTTTAACTCCATTCCGTTGGTAAAGGCAAAAGTTAAAATCCTGCATATCTAATGTAATATCAATTGGTATAACTTTCCCATCAGGTAAATTGTACGAAGTGTCAAGTGTTTATCTAACAAACTTTATTATCTTCTTTATCGTGTGAGAAATCTTTATAAACGACCATCTTGTAATCAAGGTAGCTAACTAAATCAAATATATTTTGTGCAATGTAGTTTGTAATCACAGTTGATATATAAATAAATTTTGTGTTTATATTGGCAATTTGGCAATATAGCAAACGAAACAATTGTAGATATTATGAAATCAATTTTATAGTCATTTCATTTGAAAATTATGAAACTGAGCTATCTATTTATTTTTAATATTCCGTTTTTGTAACACTTTGCATTATCTAGAATTTTTTTTAGATCTCGCATGCCGGATCGTAACAGCCAGGGTTTTTTTACAATTCTTGTCGTTGATTATTTTTATGTACAATTCGGTAAGTTAAGAAATAATACAAAAGCTCATGTTAATTAATCATCAGAACAAAGCTTTAGTCATTAAAAAAAAATAAGTATAAGGTCTTAAAACAAGGAAAGAATTATGCGCAAACTTCATGATAACGTACGGCTAATTATCTTTTGTGTGCTTTATATTTAACTAATAATTTTAATAATATTTTAAGTATAAAAAATAATAATTTTCTATGTTCATTTATTTAATTCTAAAATTATTATTATTATCAGAAATAAAAATTCCGCGATTTAAAAAAAAAATGTTGATTTAAACATTCTCGATAATTACATAACAGAATTATCAATGAAATAATTTTGTTGAATTACTATTTCCACTAGTTCGTTAGCACTTGATTATGCTTGTCGGTGTTCATGATGCTTACGTATTGTGATAACTGTGAGATATGCTGAGTCGTAACGCCCATCCCAGTCTAGTCTAAAATCCCAACATTCGTCACAACTGGTTCATTCTTTAATTAAAAAACTTTAAAATAAAAATGATCTGGGGTTTGTAGTCAAGGAACTACGAGATTAAATAAAACGAACGCGAGAAATAAAAAAAAAACAAAAAAAATTTGACATAAAAAATGATAACAACAACCCTTACTCGCGGTTGATTATCTTGTAATTAAAAACATATATCAACATAAATTGGTGTGTAAGCTAGAAGGTGAAGAAGATTAAATAAACCGAATGAAAGAAATGAAAAAAGTAAATAAATAAAATCATATAAAAGATAAAGTCAGCATGGATAACATCCAGCATTTAATAATAAGCAAACTGCAACCAAAATGTATATACCTTACCTATGCCATCACCTACCAACTCTAATCAGAAAGTCAAATACTGCATAAAAAATTCCTGTGTATCACATGATAGATTTTCGGTATGCTTCTTGATAAATATCATTGTGAAACCGAAATGAGGTATATTTCTTGATAGTGTTGTATTCAGTTCTTTCGCTTATGTATTTATAAACAATTTTAAATGTAAGCAGAAGGTTTTTATTGAGTAAAAATGAAGTAAAGTAACAATGACAGATTATTTATTTAATATTATCAAATTAATAAGTGTTGCCTCAACGCTCTACACTTTCGCTTGATCAATATTTTAAACTCTATAAATGTCGAGTATTAACTTCTAATTAATTAAAATTACGCAAATTACGAAAAATTACATAAAAATTTAATTATAAAATACTAATAAAATCGGGAATTAAAATAAATAATAAATGGTGTTACATATGCGAAATTAAAAAGTTGAAACGGCGAAAACGAAATTATCGCGAAGGTGTAAAAGTTAAGAATTCGAAGGAAATGTATTCAAAGAAATATATTAAGGGCGAGCGTGGATATTGAGCTGTTTAAGGATTTTCAGCTTGGTATATATATTAAAAAAAAAAAAATAATAATTAAGCCAGCCTGACATCTTGAACATTTTGTCATACTGAAACCTTGACATCCTGGCTAATTATCCATCAAAAAGACTAACTGTAAATATCGAAAGCGATTTTCATGCGGAATTATGGAGATTTCTGCCGGAATTACATTCAATCGTAACAATATTCAGTTCCCCGTGAATAATTATTACATATAATTCTTTTGAAATTCTTAAAGTATTTTATTGAAAATAAATCCTTTGTAATTAAATTAGATTGTGAAAGTTGTTATTCAAAAATTCGAACCTGCAATGGAGAATGTTCGAATATAAAAAAAAAAAAACGAAATAATGGCATATATTCTGGAGTGTCTGTTGGATAAATAATATGTTGATTAGGACGAATGATGGTATTTGTCATAAAGATCATGAAAAAAAAGTTTATCATAAATGTTTAAATTTCCAGGATATAGATGAGAACAGAGCGAAAGTTTCCAGCCAAAAATTAATGTTATAAATAAAGATTCTATTTCATTAATTAAAAAATTAAATTCTTTAGTCAAAATTTTAAATACAAAAGTATAAAATTGGAAAATATTATTAATTGATGAAATTCAAATTGTTAAATTTCGAAATTAATTAGTTAACGTTAAATTTCAGTATTTCTTTTAATAAAGAATTATAATTAAATATTAAGGTAAAGTTCATCTTTCTATCTTTAGCCCTTTAATTAAATATTACAAAGTAAGGTTGCCGGGCAAAACCCGGAGGTTTCGACAGGCATCGAAATCGTAACCCATCAAAACTTATTGCCAAATTTTTTTATTAAAGGAAAAATTGCGAAAGTTTCGACGGGTGGCAAAAGTTTCGACGGGTGGTAAATTTTCGACGGGGGGCAAAGTTTCGACGAATGACAAAAACCCATCGATATTAAAATAAAATTTTTAATTTAAAAATTAATTTTGTTTTTCGAGTTGGGTTTAATTTTTGATTAGTCTTGGTAGGAATCATATTATAATCTATTTTAATGTAGCGCATAAGTGCGGAAATAGAAGGATTGAGTCGTAATTACATCATAATAAATTTTCTTTTTTAATATAATTGGATTTAAGAACATTATAGTGGAATGATCAAAGAAAAAACCAACGGAAATAATAAAAAATAAAAACAATTAAATTATGGAGAAATAAAAATTATTATATCGCAGTGACCTGACCTGATCTTAAAAAAAAAAAAAATTCATACCGCTTATTTATGAAATGAAGAGCACCTAATGATTAATAAAAAAAATAGTTTTTTTTTAAAAAAATTCAAAAAAAAAACTTTCGATCACTGTAACCAAAACAATAGTATCCGAAAGTAAAAATATTATGCTAATAATAACTAAAAGCTTATTTCTTTAAGATCGAACCAAAAAGTATTAAAAATAATTATAATTACAAATAAACCCGAAATTCTAGATATTTTCAAAGCAGGGCATTTTTTTAAAATAAAAAAATTGTATTACTACTCCTATTGTCAAAAAAACTTACAATTATTAAAAGAACAAGAGGATTATTTGACAAATATTATATACGACGAAGACCGACAGGCTAATCCGTTAACACATATAGAAATATTATGGAACACATTTCTAACGGATTTCTAAGAAATGGATTCTGAATAGATGATTATCTTGTTATGAAATGCACGATTTACTGATTTCACATGATCTAGACATAAAATAAATCATCTGGGATGATAAATAAAAGTTCTCAATTATTTGATTGATCGTTTCTTAATTGTAGGTGATTTCCCATTATTGTTTTTAATTTTTTTTCAATTTTATTGTTTCTTTCGGTGCATCGATTAATTATAAGATTTGTTTTATTATTACGATTTATTTCAATAAATAGTATTTTATTGTATGGTCTGATAAGCAGAGAATAAGATCAAATTAAAAAAAGTTTATGTAAATGAGGCAGCCAAACTGAAAAAAAGCAAACTTAATGAACAATTTCGTAATGTTGATTACGTCTAGAAGTAAAGTCACAAACTTATTGAAGAATGAATGAATTGTAAGTAACTGCGCCACAAAAATGAAATAAAAAATTTCTTTATGACAAATTGCTACGAACTTGATATTTATTCAAAATATTGGTTTTGTTCTAGATTATTAACTTATCTATATAATTTATACATATAAGTTTATTTTATTATTTTGAGTTTTATAAATTTATTAAATTAAATCTAATTGTGATAAAAAAAGACGAAAGAAATTTTCTAGGTAAATTTTAACTCATACATCGTGTTGTTTATGTATTGTATAAAATTATATTCTTGCTACAGTATAGGCTCGAAATTTAAATCGAACAGTTTTGATAAATAAAATAATGATTATTTGATTATTTATCAAGATATACGAATAGCAATTACAACAACAGACTAGGGAAAGTGTTATAAACTAACAGAAGTTAATAATTTTCTCTGCTTAGGTTCTGTAGTATTTTCGATATCGTTTGGTCCACTATATAACAATTAAATAAATTTAGATCATAACATTTGGTAAAATAATATTTGAAAATTATAATATTACCCTTAGTTACTAAAATGAAGGTTTACTATATAAAATTATATTAGTTAATAATAATTTCGATGCAAATGATTGTTTTCATTTGGTAAATTATTTAAATTTTAAAGATTTGAAGTTATTTTGAAATATTTAATTTGTATTCTCGTTTACGTTGTTAGACCTGGAATCGTCTCAAACCAAGCTAACAAAACTAATTAACTTAATAATACAATTATCTCAAAGGTCTTTCCTAAGAGAAATTAACGATTAACAAACAAACACGATTTATTATCACGATTCACTTGTGTAGTAGGTTATCACGATCAATCCTATGATGAAGAATAGAAGAAGGTTGAAAGTGTAAAATAGTAACTTTATTAACTGTAGAGTTATAAGTCTAGTCCCAAGTCTTATTCAGAAAACTATCTGATCGAACTCTCTTCGAACTCTGTCGACTCAAGGTCAAATTACAGGTCTATTAATATAAAATCGTTAACTAGTACTATAATACGCTTTTTGATAAATAAAAATAATACATATAATGAAAGCTAGAGAATATAATATAAATAATAAAAAGTAGACTATATAAAGTTATATTAAAAAGTAAATTATTCGATACATGTATTATAAAGCGATACATATATTACATGTTTAACATGTATCATTTTCATAATATTCGGCGCAGTTGTAGATCATCTAAGGCGCAGTATGATTTGTGACTAACAACGTAATTGCTCTCATTATGTAAATGCTATGAAACATTTGTAAGATTTCATTATGTTCATAAATACTTCTAGAGCTTTCTGAATCACAGAGGAATAACGTTACAGGGTTCATTCCAAAGGAGAAATCGATCAGGATATTTTTCAGCCAAATCTATTTCGATATGACACCAACATCACTTATGATTCAAGGATAATTAATATCGGTAATGAAAGCATGAGAATCGGTGGTTTTGATAAAATTGAATCCGACACCAATTACTATAAATGTAAAATGTCATTTAATAATGTGAATTACAACATTATTGAAGTGATATTTACCACTAATACTATCAAATTAATCATTTATCGGCTAATCTTAATAAAGTAGTAAAATCTATTTCTTGTATTATTTCTTGCCAATAATGCAGACCCTTGATATTTAATCAAGCCCAGTAGAAGTAAAATATTTGATGAATAAGTATTATGTCCAAGTCGTTCGATACGCATCATCAGAATTTCATTAATAACCTGTGAACCATCAGGATATTCTTCAAGAATTTTATCGAGTATAATGTAATGTGGTCTAATCCTCGTTATAGGTTGGAACCAGTTAATTTTCAACCGGTTAATTAACCGACTAGGTAGATAACCAGTTAAAGATTTTTTTAACCGGTTAAAATAGATGAGAATTTTATGATTGCAAAAACATTATCTAATCCAAATTTATAGTACTGGCCTAAGTTAATTTTAACCGGTAAATTAGCCGGTTAACGAATCTTTTAACCGGTTATTAACCGGTTAAAGAATATTTTGCCGGTTCCAAACTCAAATCCTCGTTCTAATTGCCGTCAGCATCTTGCTATAAAGAGGAAATTTCAAAGTTTAAAATAAAATTAAAGGTATGTTTATAAAAATCGGTTTAATGAAAAAAGTAAAGTCAATTTACAAATATCATGCAGCGTGACATACAAAACTCATAATCCTGTATTACATATACATTTTGGTAGCAAAGAGAGAAGCAAGAATTCAGATTCGCTGATAATTTTAGATTTTTTTAAAGATGTATTTAAGAAAAGAGCAATAAATACAGTTTCAAGGAATATAGAAATTATAATGTATTCTCAAATAAAATTTCAATTCTACTTTTTTTTTTTATAATTTTTTTTATTTAAAATTTTATTAATTTCTTTTAAAAAAAAAAAATAAGTAAATTATTTGATAAAATCGTAAAATTGTGCGCGCTAATGAAAATTTCTCAACTTATTTTAATAAATTACTAATGAAATAAAATAAATATACTTCAAATTATCATCTTTATCAAATAAAAGGTATAAAACAACTATTATTCACATATAGGTTGGATCCCTGAGTGCCAAAGCAGTTGTTTTTTAATTTAATTTTTTTTTTTTGGTCCTTTAAATTTTTAATTTACGCTTCAGAGACAACCAATTAAAAGATTTTCTTAATTTTTCAGACTTCGCGCTGTTTATGTTCCTTTTTCGGGTTTGTTTTCGGGTTGATCACTTTATTTTATATTTTTATTTTTAGGCGAGTTGAAACGCAGCAATTACTGCGGGTTTAGCTTCATATTTCGTATTAGCTTTCTTCGGCAGTATTTATTCTTATGACCTTCTTGTACAGTAGCAATCGAAAAAATATTCCCGCCTTTTTGATTGAAGTATTATTGATTTTTTTTTTTGATTTATTTGTCTAATTCTATAAAAAGAAATTATATTATAAAGCAATGTTAATAGATTAATCAACGAAAAATCACATGACTCTTTTGTCAAGTACGTGAATTCATTCCCAATTTAGTAATTTACATCTTCAATACTACAAAATAAATTTATTTTTAATATTAAAGTCAAATTATAGTTCTGAAATTATTAACGCCGTCAAACCAGAAGAAAGGTTCTACTTAATAAGATAAGTAATTGCGATGACAGACCGTCCCTATTTTTTCCTGATAACATGGCCTTGACATGATTTACCTTGTTTAAATTATTGTAAATTCAGCTTCACTGACTTTACACTCACTCTTTAACGGTGATGGTAAATGAGCAGGTCATTTGGCCATATTGAAATGGTCTCTGAACGGCCTGGTCATTAACTAAAATTATTTGACCTGTATACTCACGTGTTGATGAACAAATGATATCGTTCCACGGTGAACGAATATAGACATGCCACAAATGTATTTTGTGAAACTCGATTCTATAAACATTTGATAAGTTAAGTTAAAACCTTAATTTAATTTAAAAATTAATTATGTATAACTGCAAAACAATAATTTCAATATAACAAATTCGAGTATCGCATTTATGTCTGTCAAGGAATATAACGATTAAGGTTTCAAAAATTATTTACGGATATGTAAAAACTGAGGTCAAGTAATTTCTTTGTGTTTACGAATTACATTGTTACAATAAGGTGATGTGCATTGTACGACTTTATGACAATTAAAAAGAAACTAGAAAAAAAAAACTTTTTAATTTTTTTTTAACGATGTCTAACAATAAAAAAGTAGACGAAGTTGGTGAGTAGGAAGTTTAGCATATTTTAATAAGTAAGTATATCTGAAATTGAACCCGATATCCATAAATTTAATAATTATCAATACATAGAATCAGGTATAAGTGCAACAAAATTTGTTATTGAGAGTAAACATGATTTTGATATTAGTTTTTAAATTATACTTTTTATTGTAATTTAAACGCTACTAAATTTTTTATTTGAATATACATGTATATAGAACGTAAGTTATTTTTACTGATTATCGGTATTTAATTTACTTTTTATTATAATTTAAAGTCAACTAATTTTTTTATTTAAATAAATAAATTTTATTAGCGTGTAAGTTATTTTTATTAATTATCAGAATTTAATTACACATGTTACTGTAATTTAAAGTCAACTAAATTTTTTATTTAAAAAAATAAATTAATAATATAATAGATGGTAAGTTATTT
>CAJVPP010003345.1:0-11914 GCA_910592005.1 Funneliformis mosseae | reverse complement strand
AATACTACTGAAATATAATTAATAGTATTATCACAAAAATTAAATTATTAGAATAAACAGGTATTTATTTTATTAAATAATAACATTGATAAATTTTAAGATTATAATATAATAATTTTTGATAAATATAATATAATTAATATTATATTATATAAATATTATATATAATTATTTTTAAATATATATTTATTTTTTTTAGTTTTAATAGAAAATTTGATGAGCTTGATATATTATTTTTTTAACTTCTAGAAAAAGATTTTAATATGTATGAATATATATATATATTTAGAATAAAATGTTAAAAAGTGAATTTATTGATAACAAAATTATTAATACAATTTTAAATATAAATAAAAAAAAGAAAAATATAAATAAATTAAATTTATACTTATATTAAAAAAGTTAATTTAATAGAAGCTAAAAATTTATATATATTAATTTTATGAAATTTTTATATGAACAAGAGCTTAAATTTGATAAAATAAGTGAAGAATTAAAGGTTTAAAGAAAATTATATAAATAGATTAAGTTATTAATTATATAAATTTAAAATAAATTAATTTTTATTGTTTTAATATAAATTATACAGTTAAATAGTATAACATTATTATATAAAATTTAAATTATATAATATCATATAATTTATAATATAATATTAAATATAATAATATAAGTGAATTAATTATAATAATAAAGATAATTTATATTTTAAAATAATTTTATTAATATAATATAATAATAATAAATATTAATAATAGACTCTATATATTAAATAGTTTAATATACTAGATAATAGAAACTGTTAGAGTATCTAAAATATTATATTAATTACATAAAAAATGCAAATCAGGATATTTTTATCAAATGATGCAAATAGAAATTTATATATTAAAGAAAATTTATATTAAAAAATATATTTTTTTTTACTTTTATAAAATATATTTTTAAATAATATTTTTATTTTATTGAAAAATATATATTTTTTTAACTTTATTGATTTTTAATTAATAAATTAAGTTTAATTAAATATAATTTTAGTTAACCATTTAATAAATATAAAATGTTTATGTAATATATACTTAACATTCAATACATATTATATAATATAAAATTAATAATATATATTCAAAAATTTAATTTGTCAATTAACATATAGAATAAAACTATATTGCATTTAAAATGCTTAGAAGTAAAATGTCTTTTACTATACTTTTGATAATAAAATGAGTATTATATAATAAACTCATCTTATACTGAACTAAACTTTAATAAACATAGGGTTTATTATATTTAGTAATAATTGTATATATATTATTATTTTGTAAACTTTTTAATAAAACTATAATTGTTTAGATAAAATTATATTAATATATTATTTTAAATATTTAGATTATTAATAAATAATATAAATATTAAAATTAAATAGTTTAATAAAATGTAAAATTAATTTAAAATTTTATATACTATATTATTACATATGTTAATTAATTTGCTAATTATATGCAAAATTAATTTTAAAGTTTTAGACAAATTATAAATTTTCAGTTGATCTAAAATTTTTGCTATATATTTATTAACTATTTAAAATATACAGTAAAATAAAACTAATTTAATTTATTTATTTGAAATTAAAAATATTTATATATTATTTACATACAATATTTTATAATAAATAAAAAATTATTTTTAATATAATAAATTAATTTTTGATACGATGTGATACAAAAGGGAGGAGATATATATTCATGGATATAGTTATAATATACTGATTAAATAATTATTATATTTATAATATTAATTTTACTTAAAATTAAATCTGATTTTTAACTTTAGTAATAGCTTAATTAAATTAATATTGTGATATATAATATAAGAACTTTGCAAAAGAAAGAGAGAAAACTACCAAAAAAAAAAATAAAATGAGTTAATGCAAAGTCTATCTCAGCCTAAATAATATAGGACCAGCCTATTTGTTTGATATTTTTATATTGAGATAAAGATTAACGTTAACTATATTTAATAATAAAAATTTATACATGTATTAAATCTACGAATAAATTTAAATTCAAATTTTCAAAATGCTGAAATCAGTAAACAAAAATTAGAAATTAATTATTTTATTTGTTTGATTTTGCTTCAACCTATGCATTTCATATTTGTGGTCGGATCTCTAATGACTTTATAAAATATAAAGGTTCAGTTTGCGACGGCAGATTTTATTGTAAAAAGTATTTTATATAGTGCAATTTCTTAAAACTACTTTTAATTTCTTTGAAATGATTTAGGAGATTGTAATTGCAAAGGTCTTAACAATTTCGATGTCTATGATATGTGCGAGAAACTGAAGTTATGAGGTTATAATTGTCATGTGACATTGTTTGGACAAGCTTACAAGTGTTCAAATTTTTGATGCTGGAGTAATTGCGTAATGTCTAGTCCTGAATTTTTCGTCTCCAATATTTTTCGCTGGCACTTTTTTATATTGCGGTCGTCATGAATGCTGTTCCTATATTTGCCTTATATTTGGAAGATAAGGACGTTCCGGTAAATGAATGTGAGAAAAAAAATATAATATGGAAATCTCACGTTGCAGGTGATCACATCACACTAACCGACGAATGTATCGTTTTCCCTGACCAAGTTCAGGAAGTTTAGCAAAGGAAAATATTTTATTAATACAATAGTAGCGCGCAGAATAAATACAAATCGAGAACAAGCCGCACGTAATACATGACGTTTCTTTGCTAATGATGGTGGGGAATGCTATCCTAGATCTATTCTCATGTCTTTTTTTTTCACGTGATAACTCGAAGGCACACATACTCTTTTTAACAACCCAATGATCAATTCCAAAACTTTGAGAACGCATGGCAAACTTTTTTCTTATATCGTCCCTGACAGATGAAGTGCAGTTTGCCACAATATACTCATTACAAAATATTTATGATCGTCTCGGATTTTCAAAGGTTGGTGAATAGCTCGGATTCAACGTCTTAATTCAAACTTCGGTATGACGAGAACGCTTTTGAAATTTTCTCTTTACAATCCTTAGCGAGGTCCGCAAGCTTTACAGCCAATCCAATGTTTTCCCACATTCTCTGTACTTCTGCTCGAACATATTGAGGAATGCACAACTGTCAACCTCCTCATTTTCTAAAATTTTGATAACCGTCTCGCTAAGCCCCAAGCCATGGCCTTTCAAAAAATCTCCGAGTCATATCTTTGCGTTACATTTATTAAGCCCGGATAAAAAAAAATGTGTGTAAATAATTTTATTTGCGAAAAAAAAGGGTGCAATCCCAGTAGCTTCAAATATTGACTATTCTTATTGAAGGCTCGAAATCACTATATGGTCCCATTTTAAGTGCTACAATCAATTATAATATCACCAATATACACGTGTAATCTCACAAGTGCATGTGGCATGAAAGACGTACATGCACCCACACATGGTTCGCCAATTTAATATCAGAACATGACATCTTTCACATGGCTTGGCTTGATCAAAGTTTAATTATTTATTGATGTGCTACATTATTGTTAATAATCGATGTTCCAACTGGCCGTGTGGAAATATATTATCATCAAATGATAAATTATACGCATCTGATTCCTTAGATCAGATTTGTTAGAATAATACATGCAAAATAAAGAGCTAAGAAAATGAGCGCATTTCTATGACTAACTTCATGATAACGTATCGAACGAAGGAATTTATAAACCTTTTCAATTTAAGAGGTCGACAATTTAACTTTCTAAAAGTGGTAAAGTCATCAATTTAATTATGAAGGTTTCACCGTTTAAACGACTTGCTTCTTCAAATAATCGAGTTTAATTATTTTAATTATAAAGTTATCGTTATTATGATTACGTGTGAAATAAAGCAATTCTTTACAATAAAACAAACCTCTCTTTTTTTTGAATAAAATTTTTTTTTTAGATACTTTGTAGGGAACAAGGGGTAATTTATAAACAATTGATCTTTTATTCAATAATTTAAATAAACCAAATAACGTTAAACAATGTAAATCGAAAAAAAAAGGAGGCATCTTGCAGATTTAAACTTTTTTTTCTTTGAACAAAGCCTAATTTAAATATTCCAAACCCTGACTTCACTATTACATTTTGTTTGAATATCTTTCACCTAACCTGACCTTAAATGAATTCTAATAACATTTGTAAAAGCGAATAAAATGGTTAAGCGAACTCATTTTGTTTAATTTTATAAATTATAAACCTTATTTATTCCCCTTAAAAATATTTTTTAAACATACATATGCTTATGCTTTTTTCCAAGAAATTAAAAATGAATTACCTATTTGATTTATTTGAAAAAAAAAACTATTCTACATTATGTTAATTATGTAATGAAGTACTTAGAACGTGCTTAATTTTTATAAAATGCTTAAAGGAATCCTTATATAAAATCATATTAAAATAATCTTATCTTAATAATCTTATGGAAGGTGCTCAAATGAGACATAATTACGAGTTGAGTTTGAAATAAAAATCAAGAATAATATGTTAAAATAATCACGACATAGCACCATGAACTACGCCACATGTTGCCATCGCGATATTTTGAAACGAATTTTTAAAACGGCGAATGTTTGAAATACGACGAATAGAAAAAAAATAAAACAACGATGTACGTAAAAGAAAAAAAAAACAGCGATTCTGTAGGAAAAAAAAAGAATGTAAAGCGTAAAAAAAAAAGTAAAAATATAGAATACCATAAAAAAAGTATTCTC
Source organism: Funneliformis mosseae (assembly GCA_910592005.1). NCBI lineage: Eukaryota > Fungi > Glomeromycota > Glomeromycetes > Glomerales > Glomeraceae > Funneliformis > Funneliformis mosseae. Next base: position 7,163 of record CAJVPP010003345.1, on the reverse strand, counting down.
TTAATTGATGAAAAGCATTCTGCGATAAGGATAAAGATTTAAGATTATTTCTTCATTAAAATTTGGTATTATTGAAAAATTTGCTCAAGGTTGGATTATCAAGGGAAAGGAGAAGGACCTGAAAAGCTTCCAGCAGGTAGAATTAAAGAATCAAAGCTATCGTCGTCGTTAAAGTTGATTCCGTTGAAAATACTTTGCTCAAGTTCGTTGGTATCTCGATGGGTAGTTATTTGAGTATTAGGATTATGTATCAAACGAGTTCGTGAAACAGTGAATTGGTTGATAATATTCGCGCTAGTTGCTAGAATTATAAATCGACCTCTTTGATAAGGTGTTAATCGTAAGTTCCAAATGGTGTCCACCGCCAGATTAATTAGATATCGATTACGTATGTTTAGTCTATAAGCTTCACGGAAAACGTTACGTTTCATTAAAATTTTTCCTGTTAGCATTTGAATTCTTCGGCCACGTCTTGATCGACTTGCAAGAAGTCGTGGGTCATTATTGCATGGAAGTGAGTTTACGTTATTATAATTGATATCATCTAGGAATGTATTTAATATCGTTTGAGTATCATTAGTAGTAGAAGGATTTCTGAATCTCTGAGCATTCATTTTCAATGGAAAAAAGAATAAGGGAAATCTTCAAAGAAAATGTCGAGTCGTTTTATATGTGATTTCAGCAAGATCATAATTTTAAATTCGCATATGGACCTTGCATTCTTTTTTTTTTTTCCTTCCTAATTTCCCAATTTCCAATTACATAACGCGTCAAATAAGATACATAAATAAGAATATTTTTGGAAACTTAAAAAGATTAAAAAGTTTTATGCACAAAATATATTAAATATTTCTTCTACATCGAGAGGAATTATTGGGATGTCATCAAATGTACTTTATAACTCAAAGTAATTGTAATAAATGCAACGTGTATACTAAGAAAACACTATATCCTATACTGAAACAAAGAAAATTATTAAACATTTTTGTACTAAAAATGATCGAGGTTACAGTGAATAAGTCCTAAAACGTTTGTCCGGAGTGCCACTTACTCGTTTTCTTCGATCTTTCCTTTAATAAAAAATTAATCTCGCGTGTGGCTTTTTCACTCAAGGCAAAAGGCGGTAATTACATGCGATACATATCAGAACAAAGCTGTAGTGAAATGAAGCACAGTATTTTCAAATTAAATAGATCCACATCCTTTTTTTTCTTACAAGATCCTATAACGAGAAGTATTATCATATTGTGCATATTGTGCTAGACGGAACTCATGCAATTACCTATTTGTAATGAAATAAAAAAAACGTGGACACATGGAAAATGTCAATTGTGTAACATACGAGTTTCTTATTGCATGAGAAAAAATTTCGTAGCTGGTCTTTAATCATGTTATAACGAGATGCTGCGCCGTTGGTTTAATTGTGATAAAAGCAACTCACTAAATATGTTCAATAATACTCTTAAATTAACAACACCAATGAAACAGTAATAGAGAGTTCAGTGCTATTTTAGTATGTTTGCACCGAAATTTTGGGGAAGAAAAAATATACAATACTTTTTAATGTCTTCATGAATTGAGTGATAACTCTGAACGTCGATGTGCTAAACATCATTTCACCTTTGACCAATTACCATTTTAAGCTTTTAAATTTATCAAAACAATATGAAAAATTTTCTTTTGTTTGCTTTCATTGAAGGCTTAAATTAATTCAATCATATTCAATCATGATCATGAAATTTATTCTGTCATCCATCGTAGTATGATAGTGTTTCAGTTTTATTAGATAAGATGCAAAAGAATTATTTATAATCAATAATATCATCTGAACTCTATTAGAACGAATTTCAGCCATTCATTGATATTTAAGAAATCAACGCGTAAATTAATGCTTATACTTAAATTTGTTGTCTACTTTAATCACCGAAACTATAAAAAAAAAAATACCTATATTAGGGCTTATTCTGATTTAATAAATTTGTTTGCGGTTAAATGCAATTAAATTTACTCATTATTGTTTGATGCATAACCTATTCATACGTTTACTTTATTTTTTTAAATCTTATTTGTTTCAAAGTAATTTAGTTAAATACAGTCAAGCTTATCGTTATGCGAACAAGGAAACATCCTTTTTTATGACGATTCCGCGCCAATACTAAAAATGATCAAAATGGCGTTTTTAGATATCCGGCAAGCGCCCAAAGGGGATTCATATCACAAAGTCAATGAAATAGAACCTAAAAAATTACGCGTCAGTTGTCAAGTCATACAATGTATGTAATTTCCGGCCGGCTTTTATAACATATACAAGACGGTTTTAGTTAAATGGTTCAATTTTAAGAGAAATTGCTGAACAACGTGCATGATCATGGCAAGCACGTTTTTTTTTTTTTTTACCTAGAACACTTAATTGTAAAAATTGTAAACAAAGAATATTTTTATTCATATTATACGTGCTTATCTACGTTTCCGATAGATATTAATGAGATATTCTTTGATTCTTTGTCATCCGAAATTTATAAGCAACGAGCTCATCAAAAGCTTTGCTCTATGTAAGTTAAATATATATATATTTTTTTTTAAAAGGAAAATTTTTTCTTCCCTTTTACCGCTGTGAAGATCAAATTTTGTAATACCAAACATCCCTAGATGGTATTGATTGTTATTTTCTTTGTTTCATAATTAAAATGATGAATAGCTATCTTCTATGCAGACATTTCTTAAAAATTTTTTACACACACCGATGACTTTCTAGTTAGAATTTCTTTAAAAACAGAAACTTGTGTTAAAATGTAAAATAATGAAAGGGGAATATGAAAATACGGTTTCGGTGTGATTTTGATTGACAAATGTGCCCCCCCTTGTAAATTATGTAATATATTTATTATTTTGCTATCTTCTGTTTGTGCATTATAATGGTTCAAAATGTTAAAAACGAAAATTAAGATAGCATTTAAAAATAGCAATCAAACAAAATCGTTTACTGTAAATCATAATCCCATTGTTTATTAGCTCATTGCGCGCGAAAACCATTCATTATTCTTACTCTGAAACAGGAGAATAAAATGTAAATAAATATTTGGCATAAATTTAGGAACAAACTTATAATTATAAATGGTAGATAAAAAAAAAATATATAAATATATTTTATACAATGTAATCTTCATTTAGCATAGAGATTATCTACTAAAGTTTAAGAATCTACCCTTAGAAATTTTCTAATACGTTCTCGGAATTTTTTTTTTATTTTTGGACGTTTGATGTTAAATTGGACCAATGTTATTTCAAATTTTTAGTTCAAACGCAAACAATGATCGTTTATTAGAGATTATGTTAGCCGAACAAAAAGATTAATAAATCACGATTAATAAAATTTTCAAACTTATTTTATCACGTGAATTTCAAATTAATTGTTATAACAAAATTAAAAATAGTCGTTTGAAATTTTCTGCCCAAGTCGGTCGATCTTAATTCTGGTTTTTGCTAGCTCTGGTCAAATTTATTGTGTCGACCTGAGATCAAATTTTTAATGAATTTACATAAAATTGTTTATTCTAGCCTTTTTTTTATTATTCATTTATTATAAAAGAAGGTTTATATAATATCATTTTGCAATCATAATTATTCTTGCTAGAATACTCTAAAGTATTTCCATTGTTAATACAATCATTTTCGATAATATGAAAAAATTTCCTATTGTTTAAATTTGTTGATCTGTGGGTGAAGTGAACTTGATCTGCGCCTCAAATATTTAATTTGCAAAATTTTGATTATGTCATATTTTACCATCACCCACTCACTAATAAGCTAGATAGTTGTATATAGCGAAGTGTCCGGATTCATATAAAACTATCGTTATATCGAATTTTAAGTATATCAAATTGACGTCATAATGTATATAGAAATATTTGTATAAATATTTATATAATAATAATACGATAATCAAGTGTGAATGGCAATTTATTCACTAGAAATAATTCGACTTTGGAAAAAAAAAATTACCAAGGTCATAACTAGTGATTTAAATTTTAGTTTTGTTACTGCTAAAAGTCTTTACTTATTTAGTTAGATTATTATTTTTTTAAACTTACCGGTTTAATGATTTGTAACCCAACTTCTACATGTGCGGTTCACTTCCTATTTAATTATAATGTAACAATTGCGAAGGTATAAGTGTAACTTAAAAGAATTGTATATATTTATTGTTAACCTCGACGAAAGGGCTCAATGTCGTGTATTTTATTTTATTCAAATCTTGTTTACTGTACCTCATAACTTGCTTTTAATAGCAAACAACCCATATGATCACATTGTAAATTTAAACAAAATGAAATATATCATCAACTTATCGCGTACTTGGTTCTAAACGCTTTTTTTTATTAATTATATCTTAACAAAATCATTTCATGACAATTTTTTTTTCTTTTAAAAAAAAAATTATTTATTAAATATTTACACTTTATGAATGCATCATTTGGTCATGTAAAAAGATTTGATAAATTAACATAAAATCCATAAAAGTAATGGAACAATTTTTTTTATTTTGTACGTTATATAAAGACAGCACATTCTAATTATTAATGAAATGTGATTGGTTCGGATAATTTTTGGTGATAAAAATTTGTCATAGTGTATGCAAATGTATGTAATTGTGTTATACTATTTAAGGATAAATATTTATAAACAATATGAAATATATTTGAATGCAAATATATTGAATAATAAAAATCAATAATTTCCAAGTTGTGTTTTCTCTAATTTTTCAATAATTATTCATTTTGAAGCACATGAAAAATACTATAGTTGGATATTTTGCACGTTCCTTAAAATCAAGATATCTAGAAACTGACACGTTTTTAAATATTTAACGAATTCCGAATCAGAAGACATTTCTTAGATTTCTTTATAAAAATTTATTTAATGCCTTTTTTAAATTTCGTAACATTTACATTTATGCTCTTCAATATTTCGTTATATTATCAAATTTATTATTATTAGGATTAGTAAGAAAGCTTCGATGTGTTCTCATGCATATCGCATGGTAGAAATTACATATAATATTGTCAACGGTACACCGAAATACTCAAAGTCAGAGAATTCTATTGAAGTAACATTAAATATATTCGCAAGGATTTCTTTGAAAAGATTTTGGTTTCTACAATTTAACACATGATATTTTTAAGGGCTTTTTTATTTTTTTCTCTTCGATATACTAATTCAACTAAATGCGCCCGAATTCAGAATTATATTTATCACATGGTTACAGCACGAGACATATCCATTTGCAATTAAATAAATTTATTTTATTGACAGCTTATGAATGACCATTATCGTTATATAAAAAATTTTTGTCACGTGAATTCTCGTATAATTTTATCTTAAGAAATTTGCAAAGCAAAACGTAGAAAAAAAATAAAAACATAATTGAATCTATAAATAACTTAAAGAGGAAAAAATATTGTAGTAACATTTTTAAATATCGATTTCGTAAATTTGAAATAAATAATTATTCGAGTAAGAAGAAAAGTTGTATACTTTCCTTAAACTTTTGCCGTCATAGTGATTTTCCAATTCTCTAAATTGAAATTGACAAATCATATACTAAGTCGTAAGGAACATTGTTAAAATTGAATTCTTCATTCTCCTTTTCATTAAAAGAGGTAATTATCATTGCAACCTTGAATCCTTTTAGGGGTAAATTTGTCAAAGAAATTTCTGATTCGCAAGGATCGTTAATTTTCATTCTCATACTTATTAAAAGAGATGAAAGTTGGATATTTTTTAACATCTTTGATCTTGAGTCGTAAAATTTACCAATTTTTGTAATTCCTCAAAAGTGAAATTTGACAAGTCGTATTCTAATTCACAAGGAACATTATTAAGACTAAATTGTGCGGTATATTTTGAAAGTTTTTCATTCCTTTTTGAAATACATTCATGAAGGTTGTCAACAATTTTTTCGATTTTATTGACTTTGCTAGAAAATAAATTGAAACAATCATTAGTCTCCTTACACATGGAGCATAGCTTTAGAGGTTCGCAAGGGACGTTATTGAGAATGAATTGTTCATTTTCATTTAAAGAGGTAGGAATTGGATTTATATTATCATCATTGAAATTTTCAGTTGCAAGATTCGCCAATTTATCTAATTCTTGTAAAGTGAAATGTGACAGGTCGTATTCTATTTCACATGGAACATTGTTGAGAGTAAATTTTGCGTTATATATTGAACAATTTTCGGTCTTCTTTTTTTGAATGTTGTCATATAAATTATCACCGATTTCTTCAATACGATTGACTTTATTAGAAAATAATTCGACATAATTATCGGTTTCCTTACAATCGAGGCAAAGCTTTGGAGGTTTCTTTTTTCTTCTTCTATTATCATTAACGAAATTGATCTTTCGTACATATGGACTCAAGCGTGATTTTTGCTCATAACTTTCAGATGTCATCGTATACGAAATAAAAAATTGAACGATTCAGGCTTATCATTAAAAATAAATTCCTTCGTAGGAAATTTTCTGTGTTTTATAAATTTCTCCCTCGTGTCTTTTTGTCATTCATTGGTTCTTGCATTTATTATTACGGGACCACACCAACTAAAAAGAGAACTTTGATTAATATTATTATTTGATATATGAAGTCGATTAAATCTCCTTTTTGTGTAACGTCAGTCAAAAAATCTAAATTAGATTTTAGAGATATTTATATCCCTGGTAGAAATATTTTTATTGTAATATTCTGTTTAAAAAAAAAAATAAACACGAAAAATTAAAATAATTTTTTTTTAAAATTAATTCTTTTTAAAAAGAATTTTCATTAAAAATAATTTTTTGTAATTAAAATATTTTATTTGATTTCAGAAATTATTTTTCTAATAAATTAGTGTAACAATTAGGGTTTGGATCGGTCCGGTCCGGTCCGGTCAAAAAAGACCGGTTTTTAGGGCCGAAGTCAATCCTAGGACCGGCCTTGCATCATTCCCCATTTCCATTTAGGACATTATCGTTATAGTAAAATGTTTGGACAGGTCCTAGGACTGACTTATGGACCGGTCCGTTCCATAAGAGAGATGTAAACCGGACCGGGTCGATCCAACTATAATTTTATAATATTTTATAAATAAAATACTTAATTTAAAATATATATATGCTATAAA
>CAJVPP010003344.1:0-11916 GCA_910592005.1 Funneliformis mosseae | reverse complement strand
TATTTATATAAAATACAATTATAAGATAGAGATAATAAATATAATAATGAAAGTAAATATAACTATGATAATAAATAAAATAATGATAAACGTTATAATAATGAAAATAAATATCATAATGATAATCATGATAGTAGTAAAATCAGTGAAAACGGTGATCATGATTTTCCTGGTAATCATTGGTGACGTTAGTTGGCACAGTCATTTAGTTGCGCAAACAGATTATCACTAATAACATCTATGATCTATGTGATTATTAAAAGCAATAAAATTGACATCTAAGGATTTACATAATTGATCGATGGCAATAAAATAGATAAAATGATCTTTATAAAAGATCTACATAGCAATAAAGTGACTTCCTATTCTACTAATTAAATCTATCTAAAATTTTACCCGTCATAATAACAAGAATGGTTTGTAATTAATCTCTCATTATTAAGATTAATCCCAATATTTAATGTAATATTATTCATCATTTTTCTAAATTTTATATAACTAATAAGATTATTTTTAAACTAATGACCTTTTTATAAAACTTAGAAAAATAATAAATTAGCAATAATTTTAATTAATATTTATTAATATAAAAATATTTGAAACATTTACCTTTTTGATTTTTATAAGTTTCATGAAATAAGAAATTTTGTAATATAGTAGAATTAGGTAATTTTGATAAAAATAAAAGAATATCTTTAACTAGTGTATATTGATTATTAGATATATCTGAAGGTATAGAAATATGTTGTATAAAAAGTTTCATTTTGATTATTTTTTTCTTTATGTAATATAAGCCCTAATCCTTCATCTTGATAATGTATAAGATCTTTTCTATAAATTTAATATGCATAAACACTATGTAAACCATATAGTAAGTATAGCTAAAAAAGACTCGTCTAGTAAGTGATTCATTAGTATTAATATCTATATATAGATGATCAAGTATTTGTTTAATTTCTTTCTCAGATAAACCATCAGATTTTTAGGATCACCTAACTTTTTATCTTATAAAATTCTCATTTTTTCATTAAGTATATAAAGAATATAAGAAAACTTATAACTATCACAAATTTTATTAGTTGAAGAATACTATGCTTTTTAAGATACCTATTTATTGCAATATAGCAATTATGTACAGATTCAACTTTATAATCAGAACCATCTTCTTTTTTAAATTAAGTTATAAATTAACAAAAATAATCTTCAAGTTTATTTGTAAGTTTAATTAATTCTATAACTTGTGATATACTACAACTTTTATTTAATCTTTCAATGACTTGAAGTCACTTTGCAGTATTTTTTTCAGTATTTGAAACTAGCAATACTTGTTATAATTCATTGATTTTCTCCTGTGCTGAAAGTTGAGAGATTTTTATAAAGTTCATAATTTCTTTATAAAGTTTTTGAAAAAATGGAAGAAATTGTAATAAAAATGTGAAAAAAAAGTAAGAAAAAAAAGTTTAAGTGATCAATAATATTTATATAAAAATGGATTAGTACTTACAACATATATATTTAATAATACATATCAGATTTCTGTATTAGATTTACAGTATAGCAACTGCATCTCAGCCATACCCTATAATGCTGGCTATTAGTTGCTGACCAAAATTGCTGAAGTCATAGTACTTAACTGTATTGTAGCAAATAGTAAACAACTCTATATCACATTAATATATTTTTGTTTAATTAAAAAACCCCCATATTTTATAAAATAAAAAAAATCATGAGAAATATTTTAAATGTATTTCTTTGATTTTTTTTATTAAAAACTATCAAGAATTTATAAAATAAATGTATTTTTGCTGCAATTTAATTATTTTATTTTTATTTAATAAATAATAAAAATAATGATATATATATTTTTTATAATTTTTTAACAAATTTTTATTATAATAATATATATAAACAAATATATTACTAAAGAGCACTATGTAATATTAAAATACTATCTACTGTTTCAGGATTTAAATTAGTATAATATTCATTAATTGTTTGACCTGTAACACTAAATTTTCTTTTACTTAAAGTTCTTGAAGCTGGAATTACAAGTTAATAAGCATATAAAATTGCTAAAGTAAGATATTCATGTTTGTGATCCTTTCACCATTGTAAAATATCCAAATTTTTGTCTTTTGGTACCTTAGATTTCAAATATTGATCAATTTCATTTTCTTCATTCTCATTATCATTTAAATCATAATATTGACTAAAATCTGTTTTCTTATTTAATTTTTTATATGATTTTTTTGATGATCTTTCTTAAATTATGTCTATAGAATCATCAGAATCATTTGTATTTTAAAATAATTTAATATATTGATTTTTAATTTAATTTATAACTCATAAAACATCAAATTATTCTAAAATTTTAAGTTGTTTTATTCTTGGATTAAAAAAACTGCAATTTTATGAATATTTTTAATTTTTAATTTAGCTATCATAATTTGTTTAACAACAGACTTAATTTGAACAATATGTCATCATCTGATATATTTACTTCACAATGATCTATATGAATTTTATATCATAGTATTACCATATACAAAATCAGATATTTAGAACCTTTCAAATAATTGCTTGTCTCATGAAATTTTTTTAAAAAATTAACTAAAATTTGTATAATATTTATATCAATGCTTTAAAATAATTCAAGTTCATTTTTTTCTTTAAGAAGTTCTATAATCGCTTCAAATTGATTATAAATTGACTTTAACATTTCTAATTTATTATTCTAATGAGTTTCTACTTCTTTTTTAAGAGTTTTTTTTAATCTTGAATTTAAGGAAGAATGTTTAAAATATATAATTAATGATTTAAATTCTTTAAGTATATCTATTACTAAAGGAAAATTTTCAAAATATTTATCTTTAAAAAAATTTCTTAAAACTGTATTAATTCTATAAAATAAGTAAAAATTAATATAAAAAATTATTTATATTTTTAAATAAATTCTTACCTATGTGTAAAACATGGTATATGATTTAATTTATTAAATGTAAAAATAAAATTAGGATCAAAATCAGTAATAAATGTATAATTTTTCATTGTAATATCTGATATAAGATTATTATTTCTAATATTATTTTTTTAATATGTTCTGCTGAATGTTTAATATCTGAAAATTTAGATACTATTAAAATTTGTTCTTTAATTTGCCAATTTTCATCAATATAATAAACTGTAAGTAAAATATAACTAACTTTTCTATAATCATCTGTTCACATATTAGTAATAAATACATCACTTACAATTTCAAAAATATCTTTTAATTTTAATATTCATTGAGGATTTTTTTTAATTAAAATCTGTGAAGTTCTGTAAGGTCCATTTTTTACATGGATCTTTGACCTTAGTTAAGAAAAATATATATATTTCTGCGTAGATTTTCAGGTATAAATTTCTGTAAAGATTTTTATGAAAAATATATGCAGAGTATTTCACAAATAATATTTTGAACTTGTATTATTATATATTTTAAATTATATTAATATATAAGCTTTATTTTTACAGTACAATAAACTAAAATACTATACTAATTTACCAAATAATGCAAATAAAATATAAATTTGAAATAAAAATTTTGTATTAGCGAAAATAAAAATGTCTAAATATTAAATATTTCTTTAAAAATCATCATGACCTATTATAATTAAATGATTTGTCCAAGTCAGTAATCTAAAAATATTTGTTTTTAGTAAAATAATTCAAAATGTGACAAACTGATAAGTTAACGATTTACTTATGAAGTTATCATAATCATCTGATTCTTCTTCAATGGTGGCTTTATTGCCTCCAAAATTTAAGGCTTGTAAAGAATTCTGTTTTTTCTTATTCGCATTCTTATCTTTCCTTTCATCATCAACTATTTTCTCCATAATTTTAGGAGTTGCTAGATTATAATTTTTAAATGTACACTATTATTCAGACAAAATATAATTTAATATTTAAAAATTATTTTCAGTTAAGTTCTACAAAATCAATTGCCAAAAAAGCATTGACTCATTTTATGACAGATTTATCATTGCTTTAATTCCAGAGCTTTTCGAATTTAAAAGGATATTATATATTGCAAGAACATAAGTGCAATGCATAGTAGGTAATTCTTTCTTTTTATACCCTTTAAATATAGTATATCCAATCTTCATAAGTAACTCATAATTACTGAAAAGTATATGATATGCAGTATGAGTTTTTTCACTTGTCTTCCACTCTACAAGTTTTATAGAAGATGTTGTATTATCAACATAATCTAGATGCTGATCACTAAATATGGTAAACATTGCATATTGAATATTAGCTGCTAAATCATTTTGCTTGCTTCAAAATTTGGTTTTAATCTAAAAATAAAGATAAAATTATAAACATTTTTTAGTAATACTATATTATTGAATTATAAGTTTTCACTTACTTCTGGAAGTAATTTTTCTTCAAATAAAGAGACCTAACAGTTTCTTCTAATACTGTTAATAAAATGATCAGCGTATTTTATGAAATATTTTTTAAGTATTTTATAATATTCGGTAGTTGATGAAAATAAAACCATTGAAAGTAATTGCTTGGTTACTTTTTTGTAAGTACACTATATATTTAATATTGTAAGTATTTTGAAAATTAAAATAAAATCTAAATATACTAAATTACTCACATTTCAGAAGGAGTCAGTGAGTTCATCCAATGTAATGAGTTTTTCTAAAGATTTTTTTAGCTTGTTGAACTTCAGAAATAAAATTACAAAGTTTGAATACTGAAATAAGTTTTCTGTTAATTAATTCTATCTCATAATTAAAATCTTTCTTTGTTAAATAAATATTGTCTTTGTTAGTCTGCAAATTGTTAACCTGCTAATCATTAACTTTGGGATTGTAGACTTCAACATTAATGTCATGATTAAACTCGTTAAGATTACTGTGAGTATTGAAAGAATCATAACTATTGCTATAGTGAGAGTAACTTTCACTTTTTTATTGTAGTAGTCTTTAAACCTATTATTATTATTATAATTGTCATTATCAGTCAGATTAAAAAGCTTATTATAGACTATTCTAGTATTAGTATTGAACATTTTTTTGAAGTAATAGAATCAATAATAGTCTTTTTCATAGTAGTAACATTTACAGATGCTAGCTCAACCAGCTTAACCAGCTCAACTGATTGATCATATATTCTTTTTATGTACTATTGGTTATGCTCATCAAAGTAGAATTTTTAGTTGATAATTTTGATACTTTTAAATAAAATTAAAAATATTACCAAACCTAAGAATAATGCATAAACTGAAATTAATATATAAACTGAAATATTACTTACATGTTAACATTTGAAAGAATTTATTTTCAGTCTGCAAAGTTTTAGATTGTAATTACGCTGTTTCAAGTGATGATTTACTCACAGAATTCTTTCTTTATTTTTTTATTATAAGACATATAGTTAGTAAGTCAGAAAGGAATTAGGTATCGTCAAAAAAAAAAATTTAAAATTTGAGATAAATGGAGAAAAGAATTAAGGATTGTCAAAGAAAATTCAAGACAAGAAGAAAGGAATTGAGGATCATCAAAGAAAATTTAAGATAATAAGTAATGAATTAGGATCTTTAAAAAAAAAGTTTAATTTTAAGATAAGCAAAGAAAAGAATTAAAAGAAAGTTTTTGTCAAAAGTAAATGAATTAAATTGAATTAAAAATAAAAAAGAAATCTATAATTTAAATATTAATAAAATATATTAAATTTTACGTAAAATATTCATGTGAATGATTTTAAAGGTAGCTTGTCTGCATAATATGATCATTGATATAGTTAATTAAAATTAATCATTTAAAATATCCATTAATATGATATCAATAAAATACCATAATTATAAATTCTTGAATGAATTATTGCTTCAATTAACTTTGTGATCATTCATGTTTATTCTAAAAAATAACCATGGTAAATTATCATTGTGGAATTTATAGTAAAGAATTTTTAATGGCTGGTAGACTAAAGCAGTATAAAAAGCTAAACATAATAAAAGAACATCACTTTCTTTGAGATCTTATATACAATCACAAAGATTAGAATATACATTAACAAGATCAGAACACAATGAAAGTTTGTGAAATACACTGATTGTGATATTATAGATACAATCATAGTTGCAATTATAATCGCAATCATCAACATCTTCGTTACTTTCTTTGCCTAACTTAGAAGAAATACATGTTAATATTAATTATGATTATGTGATAGAAGATGTAATATCTGAAGATAATAATATAAATAAAAATGAACTAAGATATGATCTATGATATTGAAAACAAAATGTAGAAATAGAAGATAATATCAAAGAAAATGATGAGAATTCAAAAGAGAATATCGAGGAGTTAGAAACAGAATCACAACTACTAGAAGAATCTGATTTCAATCCTGAAGATCTTTAAGGGGCTAGTTTAGATAATACTTTGAAGACTATTAAAGGAAAGAATAAATCTAAATGTATTACAAAATGGCCCAATGATGCATATCATGATTTCATGAAATTAATAGTAGATGGCAATATTTCTAATAAGATTAAAGATAAAATAATTAAATTATTTAACAATAACAGTAATTTAAAAGACTCTCTATTACCTAAATCGACTAAAAATGATAAAGATTACCTTAACTAGATAAATTCTTCTTTGTTAAACTTTAAAGAAAAGGTCATCGCAACTTACTTTGAAGTTGAATTTAAACTTTATTACCAGCCAGTTTTTTGTGTAATTTAAACTCTTTTATAGTGATCAGAAGTAGCCAATAATTTTGTTTATAAAGGAATCCTAAAAAAAAGATGTAAATAGTAGAATGAGAATATTTAGTGAACTTTATGAAGGTGATTGGTAGATAAAAACAGAGAAGACCCTTCCATTTTTAAACTACCTATTATCTATTATTTTGTATTCAAATGCTACACTTTTAACAGACTTAGAAAACGTCAGGGCATCCAGTTTTTTTGACACTTAGAAATCTTCTAAATTGGCTTCAAAATACTTCAGAATCGAAAGCTATTTTGGGATTTTTACCTAAAGTTCAGGATTCAGGAATTAAAATAACTGATTCTTTTTAAAGTTTTAACGTAAAATTTACCACAAATGTTTTAATATTATGCTTTAACCATTATTAGAAAGACCCAATATTCTGAATTTTAGAATTAAAGGACAAGTAATATTAATTGCTGCCTGAATTTCATTTTTTCTTGCAGATATGTTTGAAGCTAACAATGTAACTACTACATACAAGTCAGCATATTTTAAAATACCATACCATACTTATATAGTTTTGTGAAATAAATTAATGAGATGAACTTAGAGCTAGCTTCTCTCATAATACATAAAAGCATACAGTAAGTAATTAATGCTAGTCAAGAAAGAGATTACTCTATACATTCTACAAAAAATGCATTTTGAAGATTTTTATAAGTACTAATTATTATTTAAAATTATTGAAAATAATTACAAATTAATTAAATTATTTTTTTTTGTAGCAATCTAAATATTTACGAAGTATGCATTTCTGATCACATGAATTACATTGATCTTAGTTTCTTTAAATATCAGCTAGAATTCACATAAGAGATTTAAAGAATATTAAAGGAACAGGATTGCTGAAAGTTTTCAATGATTGCCTTCACAATATATCACATTTTTCTGGCTTAAAATTCATAAATAAGATAGGTCAAATAAAAGTGGTTATTGCTGCATATTATTGATATATAATGAAAATCACCCTTTTTACGTTAGATGGTATTTATAATAGTTGGAATAAAATAACCTGTTCTGAACTTTGCGACCTTTATGTGAAGTTTGATAGAATATATATAATGAGTAAAAAAGAATTGTATACTAAAGATGAATTAAAGTTTTCAAGGTAACTATATTTAATAATAAGTTAAAATTAAACAAACATTAAATTAATTAATAAGTTTTCAATTAAAATAGGAAGCAATTATTAATTAGTGTACTAAGTTTATGAAGATATTCTTTTTGTTATCTACATTGAACTGCAGTTTTTTTAAACTTCATAGCTGACGATACCATACAGGTGAGATCTAAACTTTTTCTAACTGAAAATTATAAATCATCATTCTGTATCTTACTTTTCTTCTCATTTAGTTTCTGCAATTTGAAAATATGGAGCATTGAATGGTCTGTCAACAGAAATATATGAAATCCTTCACAATTATTATATAAAAAATCCTTACCATTTATTAAACTGAAAGGAAGTTATACAGTAACTAGTAAATGCTGTTAGTTAATTAATAAATACTGAGTTAAATTGTAATTTAGAATTATATTAAAGATAAATTAATATTTTAATACTAATGATTTCTGAGGTAAAACGTAAATAATTAACTCTGTTTACAAAAATTATTTATCGTAAAACTGAAGAGTTTGGCAATATTCTTTGAAACTACTTTTAGATGCCATTAATTCAAAAATAAAATCTTTGAAAGAATCTGAAAAATTGTAATTTAGAATCATATTAAAGATAAACTAATATTTTAATACTAATGGTTTCTGAGGTAAAACATAAATAATTAACTCTGTCTACTAAAAATTATTGATCGTAAAACTGAAAAGTTTGGCAATATTCTTTAAAACTACTTTTGGATACCATTAATTCAAAAATAAAATCTTTAAAATAATCTGAAAATCTGTCTCATCAAAATTTTATTGAAGGATTGTCACAAATAATTACAACACTAGATACATTTTTAGATACAATATTGCTTGATTCTGAAAGTACAGAAGATTTTTAAATTAAAGTCTATGATTCAGTTTATTAAAAAATAGCGAAATCTTAAGAATCACAAGGGAGTTCTAAGGTAAAGTATGATTTAGTAATATTATGGTAATCCTTGTAGAAGATCAAGAACATTACAGATCAGATGAGAAAGCATGGTATGATAAAGTAGGTAAAATTTTAAAGGTAATAAAATGTTTCAGTTTATTTTTATCAATTATATTTTCTAATACCTTTTTAAGATGCTTTTATTATTTAAATTTTTCCATAGATCATTCAAAGAACTGTACAAACTAGCTCTATTTGCTAATATGATATTGATTTAGAAGAACCTCTACTATATAGTTATTTATATTTGTATTACACTAAAGAATACAATGCAATTCTGATCAGTTCTATTAATCAAATGATATATATCATGTCAAGATTTGATATAGAAAATTAGTTTTTAATAAATATATTTTAAAATAGATAAATTTTTTTTAAAAAAAATTAATAAATACCTTTAAAGAAAAAAATAATAAGTTTGAATATTTTCAAAAAAAAAATTAATCAATTTAAATATATTTGAAAAAAAATTAATATCTTCAAAGAAAATAATATTTAAATTAAAAGATTTGCAAGGTCAAGAAAAACTTTAAAAAAAAGATTTAAATAAAAAGGGTTTTAATTCCAGTATTATAAAACCCAAAAAAGAAATGAATTTAAAAAGTTAATAAATTAAAATTTTAATTGAAAATAACTTCAAAATAACTTTGTAAAAACAAAAAAACGGTTATATAAAGAACTCTGAAAATTTTGATATTTTAGAGTTTATCACAGATTTATATAATGCATATAATAAATAAACTGTAAAATTTTACATTTGATATTTTTGCACAGATTTTTATTAAAAATTATGAAGATCTGAATTTTTATAGATCTCTGCAAATTTTTCACTGATGTATAACACAGATCTTCAAAATCAGAGTTTTTTGCAGATTTGAATCAATTTAACTTTCCTGATATTAAATTTGATTTAACAGATTCTGCATTTTTAATAATATTTCTGGAAATAGTAGTTAGGTGTAGAAATAAATCATCAATTTGTAATAATCTTTATGTAGAACTAATATTAATCATTTCTTAAGAAAAGTCTCTAAAACCTTGACCTAAAATGATTTCAAATAGACACAAATCTTTACATATAAAATCTATAATTTTCTTGGTAATTATATCTTTAGCAACTGTAGAAAATTTTTTTTTGATAAATATGAAGTGATTTTTTGTTATTTTTTATTTGAAGAACAATTGTAACATTTTAAAGTAGAGATATCAGTTCTGTAATTATATTTAAATATATATTTACAAATTTTACATATAACAAAATCAATAAATTGGTCATTTATATCAATAATTTCATTAAAATTCGCCTAAACTTCACTTTTGCTACTTTTTTCTTGACATTTTAATTCTCCTTTTTTTAACTTTAAGATAACTTGTTCAATTGTTAAATTTGACATTTTTATTTTTATTTTTAAAAAATTTTAATGTTACATGATGATAAAATTTAAAAATAAAATGATCGATAACAATAATAATTTATACAGTGGTGGCTAAATTTAACCAAATAATGATTTTTATCAAAATTATAAAAAAATCTGGGTTGGTACCTTAAACCTGTACCTGACCCAGAAAATTATAAACTTATTTTTGTTAACCTGAACTCAGCCCGTTGCAGGCCTCTAATTTAGATCATTTTTATTAACTAAATCTAGATTATAATGGTGAGATATTTTTATATTTAATTATAAATGTCAATATAAATTTAAATAAACTAAATTTTTATTTATAAGAAATTTAATATTTTAGATAATTACAGTAAGCTATTGAACTATATTTCATTATGAAATTTAAATAGACTAAATTTTTTTTACAAAAAATTTAATGTATTAAATAATTATGGTAAGTTATCAAACTATATTATCATCATTAAAAATAAATTATTAAAATAAATTATTTTACTTAATTGTAATCTTCTAATTTAAAAATATTTAATGAATTATATGAAGTAATTTATTGACTAACTTATATTAATTTTGAAAAAAATAGAAATTTGTTCTATATAATAAATAAAAATAGTTTCAAACAGAATTTACTAAATAGACTAATAGAAATAAAATTACTAATAATTTTATTCAAAATATTCAAATTAATGCTAAAATAAAAATCAAGTTTTGGAATAAATTTCTTACAATTTAAAAATATTGAATATCTTGATAAGAAGGAATTTAGTACTATTTATAAAGCTTTTTGATCTCATTATAAAAAAAATTGAATTATCATATATTCTTATAATAATATTAATTGGGTTTGATCTAACAAATTAAATATTATTCTTATAAATCTTAATAAGTCTACAAATCTAAATAAGAATTTATAAATGAAATATAATTTTAATAATTTAGTTTTAATTTGAAACTTATTTATATTAAACTGATTTTTATATTATATTATAATTGATATAGTCGATTAAAAAAATATTTAACTGAAAATCTTGTTTGATTATATAGATTTACTCAAGATCTAAATACTTTAAGTTATGTAATCATAATGAATATAACGATTTAAAAAAAATGTTTACCAAATATTATTAAAGATCATTAGATGTTAAATTTATTAAAATTACATAATATTTTTATTAGATTTGAAGAAATATATCAAAAATCTTATATATTATTATATTCATCATGATAATATTTTAACTGTAACAAAAAATATTTTTTCTATTAGTGATTTTAGATTATGTATAATAGCACATTTTAAACCATTTGAAATAAATGGTATTTTATGATGTTTTACCATTTATAATACCTGAAATTTTAAGAAATCAACCTTATATGAAAGGATTTCTAGGAAAATCAAATTCTGAGAAATTTTTTACTTAAATTAAGAGCTTAATACATTTTAATCTAATAATATCAAAAACTAAAATGTAATAAAAATCTCAATTTGTTAAAAAATTTCTAGAATCTGATTTTCCTAGCAATTAACCCATATTATGACTAGTAATATATATAGCTTTTCTATGATTATGTGGTGTTAACCCTACGCTCAACCGTCGAACTTAGGGCAACTATGACTTAATAACAGGGAGTAACGTGCGAGAAACTACTA
>CAJVPP010003343.1:0-11921 GCA_910592005.1 Funneliformis mosseae | reverse complement strand
GGAACGATTGAAGTTATCATTCTAAACGAACGATAAGAAAATCATTCATTTGGAACGATTGAAGTTATCGTTCCAAACGAACGATAAAAGAATTGTTTGATTGAAATGATTAAATTATTGTTTCAAAAGAATGATAAAAGAATTGTTCGTTTAGAATGATTGAAGTTATCGTTCCAAACAAACGATAAAAAAATCGTTCAATTGGAACGATTAAATTATTGTTCTAATCAAACGATAAAAAAATCGTTCATTTGAAACAATTGAAGTTATCATTCTAAATGAATGATAAAAGGATCGTTTCAAATGATCCGAAATTTTAGATTAATCTAAAATTTTCAGTTCAGTTCAGATTTTTATCAGTTTATGGTTCAGTTCGATTTTGGATTGGCATTTTTAGGATTTATAATCCGAATCGAACCAAACCGAAATTTTCGGATCAGTTTCAAATTAGCCTATAATCTGAACTGAACTGAATTGTTCAGAGCATTACTTTTAACCCTTACAAGAAATTATATGATTGCTTCAAACCTGCAACTTACAGACCTTCTCACAATAATAATAAACGTTTCAGTAACTATACTATGAACACACAAACACACCAAAAACAAAAGGAATTGTATGCTGAGATTCTAAAAAATAATTCTAATAACTCTCAAAAAAATTCTCAAAACTCAAATATAACGGTAGCATTAGAAGACATCCTAAAATGCTTAGATGAAATTTACAATAAATTGATAGCTCTCAATTATGAAATAGTTGCAGCAAAGAACGAAATTATCATTCTCTAAGAAAATCAAGAAGATATAGACTATTGTATTACCAAACTAGAAAAATGTAATAATATAGTTCACACTAAAGGAGTCTACGATCGTAAAATGGAATTTGATAACCATCAAGAATTTTTACCTGAAACGCCAGAAAAACTTTTCATAAATTCTTCAAAAAAAACATATACATCCCCTATAGACAAAATTACCAACATATAGAATTAATTTGCTAAATCCTGATCTGAAATTAAAGACATTGCTAATAATATCTAACAGATTCTTCAAATGCTACCTACTTCTTCCAAATGAGTGCACACTTTATGAATAATAATATAGGATTGCATCAAACGAATTCTGAAAATAATGATTTTCTTTCAAACCACTCTTTCACAAATATTATGAATAACCCAAATCTTATATTCTTTGCAACTCATAATGTCAGAAACTGTTTGTCAGAATCCAAACTAAGTAATATTGATTCTTTTTTCACAAATTTTAACATAGACATTTTAAGTCTAAGTAAAACTCATCTTAACCTTTTACAAGCACACCATTTCAATAAAAATAATTATAATAAACCTTTTAAATACTTTTTTCATTAATCTATCATAACCAAAATTGTTAAAGTGTTGGACTTTTAGTTCGTAACAATCTGAATGCACATATTTACAATCAAGTCTTTTTCTTCAATTGTATCATATACAGTCTCTGGTGAAAAGAATGATAGTAGAAGACCACATCTATTTTAAGCTGCAGTTTCACCACTTTTCAGATTTAGGTATTTGTTTATATGCTCAAATCGGACATTGGAACTTGAATTAAAAAGGTAAATTAAAAAAATAAGGTTTGTTATTTGTTTTTATTTTAATTTTCTTTCCGAAACTATGCCAAGCTCTTTAAAAATACAAAGAAATTCTGTTAAGTCACTTTGGGACCAAAAAGTGCGTAATGCAAAGAAAATTTCTAATTGACTGTGTATTCCTTTGTATACATGTGAATAATATGTCAGTTTACTAAATAAAACTGGTAAAATTTCTATTAGTCACTCTTCTGGCTATCCAAGAAAATTGGCTTCAAATCAACGCCACTATATTGAAAAAATTCTGCAACATAATCATTTTACTACAGCAGGCAAACTTAAGGCAAAATTAAAAGAAAAAGATCCTAACCTTAATGTTAGTGAACATACGATACATTGTGAGCTCAACAATCTTAGATATATTTCTGTTCTTCCAAGAAAGGTTTCTCTCTTGACTCAAAAAGTGAAGGAATTTCATTTATCTTAGGCACGTGATCATTTACGATATAACTGGAAAAAGTTGTTTTTTCTGATAAAACAATACTTCAAATGTTTAGAAATACCATGTGTGCATAGTTTCATAATGCAAAACCAATTGCCCTTATGGTAAAGCACCTATTCAAGGTTCATGTTTGGGTAGCGATTAGTGCTAAAAGAAAAATTAGCATTCATTTGTTTACTGAAAATTTGGATTGTCATTTGTATCAAAAAATATTAGACAACTATCTGTATAATAATACGAATATGTTATACAAACGTGGCTGGGTCTTCCAATAAGATAATGACCTAAAACACACCTTACATGATGTTTAAAGGAACTTGAAAAAACATTTTTCAGGATGAGTTCTTTCTTGGCCTTTATACAGTTCAGACTTGAATCCTATTGAAAATGTATAGGCTGTATTAAAGAGAAAGGTAGAGAAAAAGATCAAGTATTTAGTAGTAAAAAAAAAACATTACCTGCAATGTATTTCTTAATACAATCTGGTAGGAATGGAACAATATTAATGATGCCATATTACTTCAGTGTATCGAAAGCATGCCAAGCTGGATTAAAGCATGTATCAATGCAGAAGGAAGACACACCAAATATTAATTAATAATATAAAAGTTGTCATTAGTATTATTCTTATAAATAATAATAAAAAAAAATATACATTAAAATAAAGTTTGTATATACTGTCAAAATATGTTTCTGCCATTCTTTTCGCCAGAGACTGTATCTTGATTTTCAATTCAAAACAGATTCAAATTTTGAGTCATTCAAGTATATTTACCTACATCATATCAAACCAAACAAGATTTCTATTATCGTCTTCAAGTTCAAAAGAAACTTATGAATATATTAATAGATAGTTTACATCATAATTTTCACATTATATTGATAGGAGATTTCAATATTAATATTAGTAGAAGATACAGATTCAAACTTCAAAAGCAGCTGCAGAACTTTCTATACAATATTATTAATCTTAATTTCATCCATATACTCACTCTATTCCAATCTACTTATCCTTCTACCTTTCGTTTCTCTTCCTCTTATGACTCAACCTCTAACATAGATTATATATTCACTTCTACTACCTATCACACGACTTCACTTCATTTCACATATTAAACGAATTCTGTTACCATTATTCTACTGATCACTATCCTTTGCTTACTACCTTATATAAAAAGAATTTTCTATCTCAACCCTCCTCAGCTTATCAAAAATAACACAAAATCACAAAACAGTCTTTTTTGTATGATAAAGTTATATATCTCTATTAGGATCTCTTTTCAGATAAAGCTAAAGCTCCAAACGGTTTGGATTAATCTGAAAATTTTCAGTTCAAATCAACTTCAGTTCAGTTTCAGATTGCAAAAAATTCAATCTGAAAATTTTCGGTTCAGTTCAGATTTTTTCAGATTATAAATCTAATCTAAACTGAAAAAAATCTGAACTGAACTGAAAATTTCAGATTAATCTGAAATTTTGGATCATTTAGAATGATTAAATTTATCATTTCAAATGAACGATAAAAGAATCATTTGATTGGAATAATAAAATTATTATTTTAAATAAATGATAAGAAAATCGTTCTAAACGAACAATAAGAAAATCGTTCAATTAGAATGATCAAATTATCGTTCTAAATGAACGATAGTAGAATCATTCAATTAGAATGATGAAATTATCATTTCAAATGAACGATAAGAAATTGTTCAATTGGAACGATCAATTATCATTCCAAACGAATGATAAAAAAATTGTTCAATTGGAATGATGAAATTATTGTTTATTTGGAATGATTGAAGTTATTATTCCAAATGATCTGAAATTTCAGATTAATCTGAAATTTTTAGTTCAGTTTAGATTTTTACCGTTTACAGTTCAGTTCAGTTTCAGATTGGTATTTTTAAGATTTTTAATCTGAACTGAACTGAACCAAAATTTTCAGTTCAATTTCAGATTGGCCTATAATCCAGACTGAACTGAACTGTTCAGAGTATTAGATAAAGCAGATTTATTATTCAAACAAAATAATCAATTTCACAATTATTTGATACAGAACCTTTGTATCTCAAACAGTCATATCAATGAAGCTTGGGAGTTTTTCGCTCAGATTATCATGATATCAGCTTCTAAATATATCCCAAAAATAACCACATCAGCTCATCACAATTCCCTTTATACTTGTCTAAATTCCTCAATTCATAAACAAATTAACAAAATTAAAAAACTTTATTACCGTTGTAAAATTTTTTTCCTATCTCATTCTTTCATAAACAATATATCTCAAAATTCCTTTCCCATTTCATTGGCAGACCATAATTTTATTCTAAGAACTGCAGCTAATCATCTTATTTCTTCTAACTCAATAGATACTTATTATAACAACAATTGTCTCATATTATACCTTTATGAACTAAAATACGATATTTTGAATCTATTAAAAATGAAACAATTAGTTATTAGCAAAAAAGAAAATAATGATCAAATATATAAATTCATTCAAAGACGAGTTGATAACTTTAAAGATGCTCTCACAAAAATGATAGACTCGTTTCTAGAGAAAAATAGGAAAATTATAGTATTAGATAGAATCCTGGTAGGATATAATACGCTTAATTAACATTTAACCCTAGATCCTGATGCTATTAAATTTCATACTGCCAAATATTTTTAAACTATAGCTAGCTCTACAAATAAAAATGTTATAAATCCACATACTGATGACTTTTCTTCAGGTTGGCCTAAATGGAAAAAATACTATGATTCCATCGAAGATATTCCAGATACTGCTTATGATTCTCTCATAGATTTACCTTCTATTGACAAATGGAACAATTTGATCAAACATTTACCTGATCATAAAACTTCAAGACCATCAAAAATTACTAATGAGCTTTTAAAGAAGCTTAACCTTAAATGTAAAAACTTCTTATATAATATTATTTACGTATGTTTAATTAATAAGTTTACTCTAACACAATAAAATTTAGCTTATATATATCCCATACTGAAACCTAAACTATAGAATTGCCAACTTAATAATACTAGACCTATTACATTACTTGAAATAGTTTAAAAAGCATTTGTAAAATTAATGAATCAGTGGTTACAAGCTATATTCGTTGAACATAGGATTATTAAAAGACTCAACTTTGCTGACTTACCACATCAATCAACATTAGAATCCCTAAACATTGTCAATAATATTCTAGAATTTTACCGTCTTAAAAGAAAAATGCCTAAGTATTAAAAATCTAACCTTTATATACTCTTTCAAAATATGTCTAAAGCATACGATTAAGTTAATATTTTCATGTTAAAAAAGGCATTATACAAATTAAAAATTTCAGCATCTTTTATCACACTGGTTTTCAATTTATTTCTTAATAGAAAAAATAGTGTTTTTATCATATATAGCAACACAGATTTTTATGATATTCTTATTAGAATTGATCAAGAAGAGGTTATCTCTCTAATTTTGTGGGTAATATACTATGATCCTCTTCTCTCTCAAATGCAACAGTCCAATCTAGGTTATACATTAGATGTTTCATAGTTACCAAATATTAATAACATGAAAATAAAAAAGATATCGACCTCAATTCCTAATTCAGCATATATAGATAATACTATTTGAATTACTGATAACTATGTGAAACTTCAGAAAATTTTTGATATTGCACAATCTTTTTTCGATCTGAATTCAATGCAAGTTAATCTGAAAAAATCTTTTATAATTATATCTGAAGTAACAATCGGTGACATTTTATTTTATAGCGAACATTTGAACGGTCTTATAATAATATTGATCAAAAAACCTAATGAATCTATTAGATATTTAAGTGTTTGAATTTTAGCTCTTTACAACAAAAAATTTGTCAAACAACAATTAGAGAATGAAATCATTGATTTTATTTTAAAACTCAAAACCAAGCCTATGACGGATAAACAACTCAAATATCTTTGTAACTAAGTACTTATTCCTCAACTTGAATACCAATCTCAACTAATTGTTTTTTCACAAAAAGAATGCTTTGCTCTTTTCTCATGCATTCGTACATTCATAAAGTATAAACTCAAATTCAACAAAAACATTTCCAATAGCATAATTCTTAACAAATTATCTTTTAGATTTAATGATTTGACTTCTAATATGTTACATTCTAAATTACAATACTTTAATTTAATTATTAATGATGATGCTTTAAGATTACTACTTACCTTAATAACAAAAATTCGTCTAAAACAACTTCAGAATTTTTTCTGGTTACTAGATGATCCTATAACAAGTTGGCCTTCTCAGCTCAAAAAATCTGAGATATGATAATTATCTATGTAATATACTTACGCTCTATCTCCAGTCACCCTTTTCAATGCAAAGGATTGTTTCATTTGCTTTAAACTTTCACATTCAAGGAGGTATCACCACTCTCAACTCTATCATACCATGAAAAAAGAAATAGATCTCATCATTGAAAAGATGTAGAGCCTTATTTCTTGATCAATTTGTTACTGAAGGAAATTTTTTGATGGAATATTATGATCTCTCTCTTAAAGCTATTACTCTAAATAAAGGAACTATCCCTGAATAGTTCCTTACATTATAAAAATGTATCCTCCTAAACCCTGTATATTTAAACCATCTAAAACCTGAATTTTGTCTTGATGGTTTCACTTTTTAAGGCTACATCACTATTTCTACTGCTAAGTGTGAGAAAAGTTCTCATAGGTAGCCCTATAGATGCCACTAGATCATAATTATTCTAATTTTCTATATCCTGGTTAAGGCATTATTGAAAAAGCTATAAGATCATGTTTTGTTTCTAACAAGGTCACCATTTAACACTACATTAATAATACAGTTCTCAACCATGATTTCAGATCAGTTTTGTAGAAACAGAACCTATTCACTTCTTATTCAAGGTGTTCTTTTAATTCACTTAAGCCTATTCTTAATTTTAACGTAACAGTCACTACTTGGCCTTGTGGTAACATTGTTGAAGATGACTTCTCTCAAATTATAGACATTACATATTTTACTTCTATTAATGACAAAAAACTATATCTTCTCAAACAAAATATCTGGTCTATTATGGATCAAGCAAAATAATACTATTTGACAGTCCACCTTCCTGCCATTATTTTAAATGACCTCATTGTCAATACTTTAACGTTTGTTAGCATTCCTAATATTATCTCAATTGATAAAGTCAGAGCATCCTTACTGGAATTTTACTGAGTTTTATAAAATGAAAGATCACTTACTTTTTATACAGATAAATCTCACAAATTTGTTTCTTCACCACGTATATCATATTTAAGTTCAGCTTTTTGTTTGATATATGAAGATTTAGATATAGAGTTCTCAACAGCTGTTCCTGCAATGTGAGCTAATTCTACTAATGCTGAAATATTTGCTTTCCTTTTAGTTCTTCTAATTAGTTCTTCATCTTCCTTAATTTCTATATACACAGATAACTTAGCCCTCTTTCACACATATAATTATATAAAAAAAAAAATGCAACTAGATACCCCTCACTTCTGTTCAGAATTCCTTTTTATACTTTTTGGTTAATTATTTTTAAAATTATTGAAGAACGTCAAATCATTATTCTCCTTTTTAAAATAGTTGCTCACTCTAACAATCCATATAATAATAAGGCTAACAAATTGGCAAAATCATCCCTCTTTTCTTTTCCTTTGAATTTATCATTAAACTATATTCCTTTCATTAATTATATACCCATGTTTAATAATATGCCCATACATTGTTCTTTACGCTTATTTTTGAAAGATTACACTAATACTAAGCATTTTTCTGATTATTATCATCTTAAAAAAAATACTAAATATCAGCACTTACAAGTTAACTGGATTTTGACTTTCAAATTATTCAAACTAGAACAGCGTCTTCCACTTCTTTTAATGAAATAAGAAGCTATTGCAGAAAATTTAAATTCCTTCTTGAACAATTGCCAACAGTCTAGTTTATGAAAGCCATTCAACCTCAATTGTATTCATTATCCTGAAAATACTGTCATTGTAATAATCATAATGAAGACTTTAATCACATATGGCTATGCCCTAATATTAAATAATACACTCAATCCTTAATTACTGATTTTATTGCTTATTTAAAGTTATAACTATTCATTTACACTTTAAAAACTGAGTTTACAAATAAAATCAATAATCTTTTAAACCTTTCACATGCAATATGGTCTATATAAGCATCTTCACATGATTTTTCCTTTATAGATCTTATCAAAGGCATTGTTCTTATCATTTTATTATTAACCTTAACAACATTCACCAAATCGCCTTCCCTCACTTTATCAATCCTTTCTTCTCTTTTCAATTTTGTCTTAAGTCAAGCCTATAATAATATATGGAAAACTAGATGTACTTTAATTTTAGATAAAGAAAGATCCTTATACATAACAATACGATAAAAGAAAGGCAATTTTGACTTGTCTAATATAAATTTTTCTATCAATAGTTTCTCTAACACAATATTTGCCACTAATATAGACATCTTGCATTACTTTACATTAATCAATAATTCTTACAAATATGGTTGACATTGGTCCCTCTTTTTGGACCAGTGATAATCAGTCACTCTAATGGTTTCTTTACAGTTTGGTATTGATAATTGTTTAGTAAATCTTTACAATCAGAATTAGACAGGACAACCGGTTGATCTGATAGAAACTAGTTTCTAATAATGAATATTAGGCAGCAATTTTTATTTTTCTACTTTTGTATCTATTTTGGAATTTTCATATATTTTTTTACTGAATTTGTTTTACATAATAAAATATTGCATTATTGCGTTTTTAAAAAAAATAAAATAAAATAAATATAAAAAGTTTATATATATAGTTATAAATATATAGAAAGAATATTCTAATAATTCTAATAAATATTAAAAAGCAATTAATTTTTTAAAAAGAAATTGTAAATATAATTGTTTTTTAAAAATTTATAAAAAAACAATTTATAAGATTAAGAAAATTTTTTCAAGTTTTTTTTAAATAAAACAAAATAGTTTTTTAATAATCCAATTTATAGTAATAGATAGTAAATCAATAAGCATGAACAAATATCTTAAAAAATAAATAGATCTAATAAAAGAATTTTTTAATATTAGAATCATAATACACTTTTTTGTTAAAAGATTTATTTTAATATATTAAGAATTAGTAAAATTTATTTTGAAAATATTAAAAATTATAAGAAAAGATTAAATAGTATTTTAATATAATTTTTGATAGAATTAAAAAAATAAATAAAGATAAAAAATATTTGAAGATTACTTATGATAATGCTGAAAAATAAAATAAAAATAATATTACTATTTGATTTAGTAATTTATAAATATTATAAAAGTTTTTTTATAATTTCTAAATATATCAATTTTATTTTTTTTCATTGATTATTTTATTAAGAATTTGTATAATATTTGGTTAATTATTTATTAGCCAATTTTATGATATTTTATATTACTTAATTTTCTGCAAATCATTTTGCTATACAAATTATCTTTATTTCTATAAATCTCTTATATTATAATATTAAAATAATTTTAGAAAATCTTGATATAATATAAGTTACTAATAAACTCTTAGCTAAATTCAATTTATTAATACTAAAATGTAAAAATTTTTAAAGAAATTAAATCTTTCTCTATTTTAATATTTATCTTCTTTAAATTACAAAAAATAAGAATAGCTTTATAATAATATTTGTCAGAACTTAGAAATATATATAGAGAAATAAGATTAAATAATGCTTAACTATTATAAAAGTATTAGATAATATAAAGTTTAGATTTGCATATTTTTTAAATTTTTTAATTATAGCTAAATTATTAGTTTGTGTATTTTTAGTCAAATTTTTAATATATAAAGGACTAGATTTGTATATTTTAGTTTAAATTTGGTAGCTATATATATATATTAAATATCATATTCTTCTAAAAATAAGCATTATATAATACACTCTTTTTATAATAATTTATTTATTTATCACATAATTTTTATTATATTATTTGTCATGTATATACTAATAAATATATATATATTATTTGATACTTATTTTTAGAAGAATATAGTAATTATAAGATGGTAATTAATTATAGAAAGGTAAATAATTATAGAGTAGTAATTAATTAGTAAATTTTAGGTTTTATATAGAGGGTGGACAAAAGTATTTGCACACTTTTATAAACGTGAATTAATGCTAGTAAAATCATATAATCACAATAATAAATTGCATTTACATAACACTTAAGTATTTACTTATATTATAAAAATAAAAAAATAAACAAATTTATTTTTTTTTAATAAATTTTTCTTTTCTGAAAATCTAAAAAAAATGGTAAAAACCAAAGAATTAACTGTAATGATTTTTTAAGCGAAAAACAATCTTCATATATTATCTTAACCAGTTTAAAGTTCTGATCTTAATCCAATTAAGAATATTTAGGCTAAAGTCAAGAAAAGCATCTGAGTTTATAAAAAACTTCTATCTAATCTTACTGATTTTGACTGATATGTTAAAAAGGCATAGTAGAAAATTCTGAAGCATATTATCAAAAACCTAGTCGATAGTATATCACAATGAATTCAAGTAGTGATTACGGCAAATAGTAACCTAATTAAGTACTAGTTACTTAATACAAAATATAAATATTAATCAGCTTTAAATAAAAATTAATTGACTTTTTATTATTATTACAAAATATTTTAAGTTTTATATTGAGTGAAAAAGTGTGCAGATACTTTTGTCTACCCTTTGTACAAAATAATATAAAAATCTTTAATTTGATGATTAATTATAATTATATAATTAATTATAATTGCATAATTAATATTACTGAAAATTAATTTTTTAATTTTTTATTTTTTAAAAGATTGGCAATCTTAGTTTAGTTAGCAATAACTAAGCTTTATTTATGAGTTACATTGCAATAGCTACAAATTCAGATTTCAGCTAAGGTATAAAATTGAATGATTTTTATAAGAATTTTTTGTTATTAAATATGTGAGCATATATATTAATATATGTTTATAACTGATTGATTAATCTATTAATTGATATTAATTATGTTTAAATACTAAGTTTTGAAGAATATATGAATATAAATAAAGTCAGAGATTGATAGAAACTTAGCCTTTGATAATAGGTTTGTAATAGATACTGTCTCATATCTTCAAATTTAAGGTTCTTATATAAATAAGAAAGTAGTTAATTAGTAATTAGTAGATTGAATATTACCTTTAATAATTATATTGATAATAGATAGCATTGTACTACTATAGCACTATTCAATTAAACTATTACTAAGATAGAGATTGGATTTAATTTTCAAGTGAATTTGACACTATAGGTATAAAACCATCATCTATGTTAAGAATCTAATTTCAGAGTCTTAGAAGTTATCAATAAGATAAAACCCTATAAATTAGATTAGTAAAATAGAATGTAATAAGCTTTATGGTTAAAATAAATATTTTATCTAAAGGTGATGGTACTTTATGATCTAAACTGTTTCAGATAGTTTATATTAGGTAGCAACCATCTGATGATATGCTATTAAACAAGGTTATTATATTTCTTAACTAAGGATTAAAAACCTATAAGAGCTCTTTTAAGGATAAAATTTACTGATATACTTTATGTATTAGTAATTTTTTTAGCTAGCTCTTCTACTACTTATACATTAATAAAAAAAAAATACTTTTATTTATTTAAATTTAAATACTTAAACTTATAAGAACTCTTATTAAATATAATTTTTTTTATTTTTGTAAATTTTAATTTTTATATATATTTAATATCTTTTTTTATAAAT
>CAJVPP010003342.1:0-11922 GCA_910592005.1 Funneliformis mosseae | reverse complement strand
AAGATACCAATAGACTATGAAGTCCCCTTCATAATCTAATCTAAGTCGCCGGTAACTTCATGATATAATTATATCATAAAGTTACCGGCGACTAGATTAACAAAACTTGATTTTACTCATAAATCTATAATATATACAACTACCTTAATATAGTGAAATAACTATTCTACATCTCAACTTCATTATAGTAAATTAGTGAAGAATTTGAAGAATTTGATTAGTTACTTTATTATAAAAAAGAAAAATTGACATATTTAATTGATCAAACATCATGTGATTCATTATATCAAAATTCTCTATATTAAAGGTAAACTATACTATTTTATGATTTTAAATTTAAGGACTTTTATACAAGTAAAGAAATGATTAATCAGTAATTAGTAGATTAGATATTACTTTTAGGTAGTTATAGTGATAAGAGATTATATTACATAGCTATAATATTATTCAATTAAGCTATCATTTAATATAGATATTAAGTTTAATTTCTAAGTGTATTTAACAATATGAGTATGACATTATTATATTTTTAAGTTTTATTATATAAGATGATAACTTCTATAACATAAATTTTATAAAATTGTTCTTTTTAATTATGTATTAAAATATTATCTTAATAACAGTCAGAGATTATAATGATTTTGATTAATATTAATAAAAATAAGAAAATAATGATTTTTATAGCTAAAAGTGATAATTTTTATCCAAATTTAATAGTATTTCTGAAGATTTAGGAATCTCAAATTTTCAGCTCTAAGTTTCTATAATTTAGTAATAATCTTTAAATCAGTATTATCAGACAGATTTTTAAGTTCAATTATGATCTTATTAAATCTTAGATCTATTAGACAATAGGATTCTAGAATTTAATAGTAATCTAATAATTTCTAAATATATTAGATATTAAAACTTAAAAAAATAAATAAATAATAGTTATAAGAATTTTATTATTAATATTGATATTATATAAAAGAATTTATAAATTAATAATTAAAAATTCTTTAAAATCAAAAAAAAAGTATAATATTATAAACTAATATTAATATATATTTTTAAAGCTTTGTATAAATCAACTTAGCTTATTTTACTATTAGATTAACTGAATTACCTTAATTTTAACTTAACCTAGCTTAATTTATAATAATCAATCAACATTTAAATTAAATTAATTTAAATTTCAAGTTAACTTATTTAACTTATATAATTTATAAAAATATTTTAAAATAAAGTTTTATTGAAAAAATATTTCTAAAATATTTTTTATTAAAAGAAAAAAGCATTTTTAAATTATCTCTTTTAAAAAAAAAAATTAGAATTATTTTTTTTAGAAAAAAATGTTATAATATCATTTTTTAAAAAAATTCTTTTTTTAAATCTTTTTTAATATTTTTTTTAAAGAAATTTTGTCTAAAATATTTTTTTTGATAAATCACTTTTAGAATTAATTTCTTTGAAGAAAATTATTTTTATGATATTTTTTCTTTCTGAAAATGTTTTTTTAAATGAAATTGTTTTTTGAAAACAAATTTTTTAAAAAATTTACTTTAGAAATAAAGAATTTACTCTAATAATATAATTCTTAAAGAAAATATTACTATATTTTTTTAAGAAAATAGTATTAGATGTGTTTTTTTTAAAGAAAATATTTTTAAAAATATTTACATTAAATGTAAATGCTATTATAACTTTTATAAGAAACTGTATCTTTAAATATATTTTTTAAAGATAATAAACTAATAGACTAAGTTATGTTATAAGTTAAATTATAATATAAACTGATTTGTTTAATTTGTAATTTATTTTATAATAATTCAAGTTAATTTCAAATAAATTAGCTTATTTAACTTATAAATAGTTTACTTATATAGAATTTTATAATTAATATAATAAATATATTAATAATAATTAAATTATTATATATAAATAAAATATTTTATAAATTTTAAAATTATAAAAATTAAGTTTTTTTTAACTTATAACTAAAGTTTTAATTTATTATTTAATAAAATATTTTATTTTATTTTTATTTTATAATAAAAGAAAGAAAACTATTAATTTTTACTTTATAAAACTAATGTTATTTTTTTTTAGTAAAATAAATTCAAATTTAACATTAATTTAAAATTTTTTTTTGATAGTTTTTTTACTTTCTACTACAAAATTTTTATATATAATTAATTTTAGATTTAAATTAAAATTTTTAAAATATTTTAATAGAATTATTATAGTATAAGAAAATATAATATATTAAAAAATTAATATTATAATATGCAATTTATAAATATTACAAAAGTAAACATGATATATAAATAGTTATTCTTTTTGATTATATATAAATATTTATGATAAAGATAATTTTGAATATTAAAAGTTAAATATATATAGTAGTAATATACTTAAATGATATTAATAAAATAGATAAACATAAGTACTTGAGGTTTAATAAATATAAATTTATTAATAATATAAAAATAATAAAAAGTTAAAGAAAAGAAAAATAAATGAAATAAAATTAAAAAAAAACTAAAGAGATTTGGATTAATAGATTTTAAACTAGAAATAAAAATGAGAAGTCTAAGTTTTATATATTTTAAAATAATATATTTATGTAAAATAAAATATATATAATAATAAAATTAATATATATAATAAATTTAATATATATACTAGTGATATATATTTAGAAGATTAAAAGCATTCTTAAAAGTATTTTTGAAAAGATTAAAAGTATAATTCTTTAATAAATTTATTTAGATTAGAAGTTTCTAATCAAATTTTATACTATAAAAGTATAACATGCATATCATTAACATATAAAATTTCTAATAAATCAAGTTAAATTAAGTTTTAAGTTAGAATTATCATATATACTTTTAATTTAAGTACTTATTTATTATATGTAATAAATTTCTAATTTTACACAATCATGCGAATCAAATATGTAAGTTTATATAAATCATTTTTAGAATTTTATTGATATATATTATATTATTATATGTAAAATAAAAATTAGAATTATTTTATGAAATAATAATATATATATTTTAATTAAATTAAATCTAATTTGAATATAAGTTTTTTTTTATTTTTCTAAATGAATAGGTAATATTATAAAACTGCAAATATTATATGAACTATATAAATATTATGCAATTATATATTATAACATAAATGATTTATAAATGAAAATCATATAACATAATAAAAATGATCTGCAAAAAATTAATACAACATAAAAGATTTACAAATTAACTGATAAATAAATAACCATAATATTATATAAATTTTAAATAAAATAATCAATAAAAAAAAATAAAATTATTAGCCATAATGATATATAATATAAGCTTAAATTAAATATATTAAAAAAAGATTCAAAAGAAAAAGAAGCTAAAAAAGAGAATATAATAATGATAAAGTAATTATTAGAACATTTTTATATAATAATTTAATTATTAATTATAGAATTATTAAAAAAATATAAGATAGTAATTATCAAATAAATATTAATTATAGATAAGAAAATTATTACATAGTTATTCTATAATAAGATAGAAAAATAGTATAAAAATTTTATTAAAAATAGCTATTAAAAATTATTATATAAAAGTAATTTTTAGAAAGTAAATTTATAAGAATATAAATTGTATTTTTAAGAAGCTTCCTTATTTTTATAAATTAATAAAGTTTTTATTATAAAACTAATCTTTAACATATTTATTTATTTATTAATAAAAAATAAATTTTGTATAAATAAACCTTTATAAATTTTAGTAGAATAAAGAAATAATTTATTTTATTAGTATTTTATTTAATCATCGTATATATAAAAATTTATTTTAAAGTATTTTGAAAGATTAAGCTAGATAAAATCTTTATATTTTCTAATTAAAAATTTAAATTATAAATTAACACTAAGATAAAAATTAAGAAAAAAGCATATATTACTTTTTCTCTACTTTAGTTAAAGAAAATTAAGTAAAGATTCTTCTAAATAAATATGAATTTTGAGCTAAACTTAATTGCTATTTAATTAATCTGCTTAATTAATAATTAGATAATAGCATATATTTATAGATTATCAAAGTTATAAAATTTAATACTATTATATAATTTCTGTAATTATTAGATGGTAAAATTTTTACTATATCTTGTAAATAGTGTGATTATATTTTATAATATATATATAATTATAAAGAAAATATTTTTAAATAAAAATTAGAACTAAATAAAGTGAAGAAGTAATTATATAAAAGGTAAAATATAAAGAAAAATAACTATATATTGAATTCTTTAATATAAAATAAAATTAGCCATTTTTATAAAAAATCTTTTGAAAATATTATGTAATATAAATTCATTATATATTGCAAAATTAAATCTCTTTATAAAATCTTTTAATTATATATTTGAAAATTTAAAATTATTAATATTAACAAAAAGATTGAAATAATTTTTAGTATAAATTTAGCATTTTTAATAATTATATTTTGTGTAATAATTTTTACTAGTTGATATATATCTATTACCTATAAAGATAAAACTTTTTTTATATTTTAAAAGATATGTTTCTTTTCTTTTATATATTTTTCAAATATAAGAAGCTATATTTTTTTAATTGATTTTTTTTTTTTTTAATATTACATTAGTTTAGATTTAACTTTAATTTTTTTAGCTATTAATCTATTACTTCTATATTATTTAGCATAATAGATAATAAATAACTTCTTTGCATATCATATCATTTCTTTAAAGTAATATAAGATTTTATATAAAAACTTTATTATGATATATTATTATTTTTTTGAAAAAAAAGTTTTTTGTTAATGAAAAAATATATTAAAAAAATCTGTAAAATTAATTTAGTTATATTTTATATTTTGAATTAATTTTGATTTTAACTTTAGATAGTATTTATAACTAAAATTCTTCAAACATATAAAATAACTTATATAAATAAATTACTTGATATAGTTTTTTTCAAAAATAACATTTGATTTTATCATTAATTTATTTTATTTTTATTTTTAAGATTAATTAAAAAAATTTATTAATTTAATTATTTTAAATGATTTAAATTATTTAATTTAAGAGAAAAATTAAATTTAAATAAAAAATTTAATTTTAAATAATTAAATATTAAATTAGTATCAAAAAATTATTATTGATAAATTTTAATACATAAAAATTTATATTTTTATTAATTTTAACAAATATATTTGTGTCTTTCTATTAATCAAAATATCTTATAATATTGTATATTTCTAAAATTTAAAATTTATATTATATTTAGAATATTTTATTCAACTTTTTATAGTAATTAGTTAAACTTAATTTGGTTAATTTTTGGTAATATCTAATTTTAATTAAATTTAAGTTAAATTAGACTGATTTTTGATTAATTTATTATATTTCTAATAATTTTAAATTAATAATTAAATTATTTATTATAATAAATATTTTTATTTAATATTAATAGGATTTTTTTAAATTTAATAAATTAAATTAATTTTAAATTTAAAAATTATTTTAAAGATTTTAAAATAGTTAATTATACATTAAAATAAGTTTTAATAAGTAT
This sequence comes from Funneliformis mosseae, assembly GCA_910592005.1. Taxonomy (NCBI): domain Eukaryota; kingdom Fungi; phylum Glomeromycota; class Glomeromycetes; order Glomerales; family Glomeraceae; genus Funneliformis; species Funneliformis mosseae. The sequence continues at coordinate 6,341 of CAJVPP010003342.1, read as the reverse complement.
TAATATAAATTAAGAATTTAATAATAGTAAATTTATTACTTCATTTATATATTATTAACTATTTTAAATATTACTTATTATATTTCTTTTTTATATTTTATATTATGTTAAATAGTATTTTTATTATTATAAAATATTTGTATTTTATTATTATTATTTATATTTTATTAAATAAATAAATAAATTTAAATTAAAGTAATTTTATATTATTTATTAATAAATTAATAAATAGTAATTATATATACAAATTACATATAAAATATATATTTTGTCTATAATTTTGTGTCTGTTGAAAGAATTATAAAATATACATTTTTTTTTTATTTTTTGTATATATTTTTTTTCTGATTTTTTATATTAAGTTTTAAGTTTAAAGTTTTACGTAAGAAAAAAATATATTTATTATACTTATGATTTAATTATAAATATTTTAATTATTTAAAAATATTAGAATTAAATCTACTTAGTTTTTTAAAATTGATTTGGTTATTAATAGTTATTTTTATTAATTAAATATATTATTAATTTTTTTTAAATATAATTAATTAATATTAAACTTAATTTCTAATAAATTTTATATTTAATTTAAAATTTAAATTATATATAATATATATAATAAAATATATAAATAAGATTAATAGAAAACTTAAAGGTTTACAAATTATCTAAATAGTAAAAAAATAAAATTTAGCAAAACTTAGAAAAAATTAAATTATATTAAAGCTTATAAAAATGTAAAATTATATTTAAACTTTAATAAAAAATTGTAAAACTAAAGTTTAGATATTTTGTTAAATTTAAAATAAGTTTAAACAAGTAACTTTATTAATAAATAAATAATAAAAAATTTTTTAATATATATAGTTAATTATGATATAATAATTTATTAATCATAGTTTATAATTTTATATAAATTATTTATCTTTTTATTAAAATTATAAATTAAGTTTTAATAATCTTAAAATTTAAGTATTAAATAAAGAAATCAATTACAAATTATAAAAATACAAATTCTTTTAATATATTATTTATTTAAAATTTGATTATGAATTATTATATTAATTTATTTTTATATTTATCATTAAGTTTAATTAAAATAATTTTAAGTTAATCAATTGTAAAATTAATTCAAAAATTTGACAATATCTTTTATTTATTAAGTAAATCTTATCCCTTAAAGTATAGATAAATTAGTTATAAAATATTGTAAAAAAATTAAAATATTTAATATCTAGTAATTTTAAAAAAAAAATGAAATAAAGTTTATTAGATTTGTCATATTAAGATGTATTTAATGATAATATTTTAAATTTTTAATTAATTTTCAATTTTTCAATTTTTAAAATAACTTATTATCTAATAATTATAAGAAAATAAATAAAAAAATATATAATTCTTTTTAGTAATTATTTAACCAAGAATATTTATATAAAAAATGTATATATTCAAGGTGATTATAGCTTAGCCTACAAATAAAAAACAAAACTTTTTTTACAAATAAACTTCTTCTTATCTTTATTTTTTCCAAATTCTCTATCTCAAAAAACAGTTTTTGTAAGTCCAAACGATGATGTTTTTTGTTAAAATATTTTTTTGCCACTTCTTTTAGCTATTTTTTCTATATTTTTCCTTTTTATTTTACTCACAAAAGTGAGCATCAGAGGGTATTCCAAATGATGATCAGGATTAATAATAACTTTAGATCAACCAATCGCATGTGATGACTTTTCTAATTACCTTTCTAAATAATTATACTCTTTTTAGATCTTTGACATTAGATTCTACTAATTTTAGTGAGATTTTTAGTTTCTCGCAATTGTGTGATTTAGGCTCTGTATAATATCTACTGACTGCTGTAATCTGAATTAATAAACATCTTAGCATGAAAGTTTGAGAATATCAGAAAGCCTTTAATGATATAAATACTTCTATACTGAAAGGTCACTGTAATTAAGAATTAATTAAGTAATTTAGCTAAGAATTTGTTAGAGTCAGATTTTTTTATTAGTTTTTTTTTTGGTTTAACAATAATTTGAGTTACTTGTTTTTGTATTGAATTTAAATTTGAATAGAAATTATTGTTAAAAAAAAAAAGAGGGCATAGTAATAATTTAGTTGTTATACATTGAGAAGGATTTTACTAATAATTGTCTTTTGAGTATGACAAGACAACAGGTTGGTCTGAGGCTAGTAAGTTTTTTAGTTTGTAAGAATATTTTAGGCAATACAATTTATATTTTTCTACTTTTATATCTGGTTTTCAGGATTTTTATGTATTAACTTACTGGATTTGAATTTTTTATAATAAATATGAGCATTACTATATTTTTAAAAAAAAATAATTATAAGAAAATAAAATTTGATTTGTTGAATTTATTTTATTAAGACCTATTAAATGATTATATTTTCATATTTTTGAGATTAATAGATAGCAAGATATATAATTTTAAAAATTTGACTTTTTTTTATAATAATTTATCATATATTTATCTTTAAAATATCACTAATTAACAACTTTTTTTTTTTGAATTTTTACTTAAAAAAATATTAATAAAACTATTAATTTTTAAATAAATTATTTTAAAAATATTTAAAATTTTAAATTATTAAATAAAATTGCAGGCAAATTTGCCTGCAAAACGCTTGAAAGGATAATTTAGGTTATTTAGTAACTATAAATAGAATATATTTAATAATTAAATAAAATAATTAAATCAATAAACTCAGTAATATTATATTATAATATTAAAAAAATTAAAAATGCTAATATTTTAGCAATTATATTTTAATCTTTATAATTTTTTTGATATTTTTATTTATTTATTAAAGCATAATATATTAATTATGATAAAAAAATTTTGTTAATAATACTTAAAATTATAATTTTTTTACTAATAATAAATTTTAATACCAAATTGATTTATAAAAAAAGAATTCAGGCAAAATTATTCCTTATTTTAGAATAAAAAAACTAATTTATTACTCTACCAATAATTAAACTTCTCTCTAATCCCTTAATTATTTAAGGTTTCAAAACTTAAAAGACTATTACTAATTTCTAATAATTTAATAATTTTTTTTTTTTTTTTTTTTTTTTTTTTATGGACCAGTTTTATTTATAAGGCTAAGCTTTGATTTAATAAGTTAGCTTGAGCTTTATATTTTTGATCCCAATACCATAAACGGAAATTTATAAATACTATTAGGCTACTGTCGGTAACCTTTATACAAAAACTTATGGATTAATATTCTGAAAAATTTTCATAACTGAAAATGTATTTTCGAAATTGCACCCAAATTTGGCGAGGAAATATACTGTTAAGATGATGAGGTAAAGAATTAATAAATATTTTTTGAAATACGTACATTGTCAAAATAATGATTGATGTGAATTATGCAAGATGATGAAAACACGGATAAATTTATTTAAAACAACCAAAAAAAAAAAAAATAAAAAATAAATTAAAAAAAAAATTATTATTCCGCCAAGAAAATTTTGAAATCATTTGTTATTTGCTTCACTTCCTCCTCATCCAACTATGATTAAATCATTTTAAATAATGTTCTTCAAAAATAAACGAAAAAAAAAAAGTACAAATCAAACTCAATGTTAATATATATACAACTCACGCATTTGAACTTAATGCTCAATGACGTCTACTTCATCCATGTCTATATCTAAAGCTGAAGACATAACACTTTCAATATTCTCCGAAAGCACGGAATCTATTTCGGACCAGGTTTCTTCCGATATAATTGACTTCGCGGCGTATGGAGGGTTATTTAATTGATATACATTCTGTTCGGATCTGGAAGATGGATTTATCTTTGTTAAATTAGCAGCAAGATCAGAATTTTGAATGAAGGTGGAAGGGTCGGGATCGGATGGAGATTGTTGTTGATAACTAATATTAGATAAATGTTGAGAAAGGATTGATTGAGCTGCCGCATCCGACGATTTGTTTATTGGTTGACTTTCCTCGACACTAGAAACGGTTTGAATGGAAATAACAGATTTTGGTGGATCCGGTGTCACTGGGAATGTTCCTTGGATCAATACCGGTTGATCAAGGAGTTCATTCGTAATGATTTCACCAGTTGAAGTGTTTGAAGAGGCGATGGAAGCTTTACGTTGGCTGACGAGAGGTGAAAGATCCGTATTTGAACTGGATCGTGAGCTCACGCTTTGTAAATATTGTTTTCTATTCTGGATTTCTTGCTCCTTTTCCGACAATATACGCTCTTCGTCAACCAATTGTTGCTTTTTACGTTCAATCTCTTGTTCTAAAGCATTCAAGTATGAATATCTATCTAACAATTCTTGTTCGTCTTCTTCCTAAAATGTTAAAAAGTGGTTTTGTTCAATTAGTGACAATGGATCAACACGATTGCTAAAGGTCCATTTCGTTCCTAATAAAAGGACTATCCAACCGGTTTAAAACTTACGATACTTTGCGAATTTGACTTCCTTCTCCTCCTCAATCCTTGCTTTTCTGATCCTACAACAGACGATTCTTCTTCTTCACCTTTGCGACCACGCGTGTATGCAAGTTCATTCGGAACATATAAAGCTTCCTCTGATATCTCTTTATAAATGAGATAAGCACCATAGGCTACCGCAACGGAACCGACGAGTATACTAGCGACAAAGTATGGGTGCATCATACTGGGCGAATGTTATTTTTTTTTTACTTGTTAAAAAAAAAAAGGAAGGATGTACAGTATATATTATACAAAAAGTTTCCTAGGAAATAAAAAAAATTTTTTCAATCACAAAAGAATAATAAAAAAAGAGGTCTTTGAAACAAGGATTTCTAAACTTAATATATAAAACTCAAGACATTCTAATAACACCAATTGTGGGATGAAAATCTTTTGAAAGTTTCCTCTGAAGGTTACCACAATTACCATAATAGTAAAAGACTGCTGATCGCTGATCGGTTAAAGCCCCCAGCTTACGTGTACATTCGATTTTTATGCGTCATCGATTAATCACCTATGCCAAGGTTCAATTTTCGACGTGAATTCAAAGAGAAACAACGCGATAGTCAAAATCGTTTCGCGTTTTATTCCATAAATGGAACCCTGCATTCTTCACATTGTGATGGATGACCAATTTAATTTAAAATAAAGTTTAACGGATTGTCAAAATTTTAAATCACAAGTAGATCTGCAAAAGCAGGTTAAAATCTTTTTTTTATTATTATTATAGTTATTTTTAGACAAGATCCTTTTTGTAAGCTTTTTTTTTTAGAAAAACTCGCAGCAAACCAAAAAAAAAAAAGTTTTCAAATTGATTTAAATAATGCGTATCAATGAACTATATGTAAAATAAGAAGGCATTGAATATATAATAAATTCAGTTTTCCAAATTCGAGCGTGTAATTTTTTTTCTCTCGAGAAACAATTGTTGGGGGAAGTCAATTATTGATCATGGAGTCGAAAGCGCATTATTTGTTTGTATACACACCTTCTCACTTGACATTTACATGCTTAAATATTATTTTTTTTTTTGTTTACGAAATGAAAAAATTCGAAAAAAGAATTTCATGGTTAGCAACATGTCATCTTTTTTCTCGATTGACAATATACTCATGCATGCATGCTTAAAATAATAATAAAAAATGCAAGTTGTTGGGGCTATTGCGCTTTCCTTTTAGCGTCCGCCAAGCAGAACACCCATAAAACGATTCTCTCGTTTCAGATACAAGCTTGACGCATCAAAAAAATCCATCACCTTGATGATTGATACCGTGAAAGGCTTTGTGGTTTTATTTGTTTTTCATTATGACAATACAATTTCACTTTTACATTTTGTCCCATTACGCTTAAGAAAGAAAACAAAAATGTAGGCAAGAAAATTTTGATCTAATATACACAGAATTTATTTATTTTGATGGGGTTATAACCTTTTATATAACAAGGTAGGAAAAAAAAACAAATTCGTCTCGGCCGTGATACATTAGCGGGAAACCATTGAATAAATTGTACAATTTTGACTCGGAGATGACAACGTTAAAAAAGCATTTCATTTTGCCAACCCATTCCATTTTCTAAGGCTGCGGTCGCTTTGGAAGGAATGCTTGCATCTGTGTGGCGGCCGAATTTTCCAATTTCCCGCCAGACTTCGATCTAAAACATAAAGATCATCTATAATAATAAAAAATGAAATTAAATACACTGATTGTATTATCAGTTATTTTAGGAATTACTTCTTTTCAAAAAGGTAATTAGCATGAATAATAAAAAAAAAAAAAAACTTTCCTTTAGCTAATTCCGCCCCTGTAGCTGAAGATGAATGTATAAATTATCATTACAGTAAATACTACAAATATTACAAC
>CAJVPP010003341.1:0-11927 GCA_910592005.1 Funneliformis mosseae | reverse complement strand
TTGATTCCATTCATTTTCATTAAGATAAAATGTCTCCAACTATTTGTTACTACAAACAAGAAAACCAGTTTGTCATGCATTCATTTAAACTTTTCTAATATTAAAAATATACTATTCTATTGTGTAGTGATATCAAGATCAGGTTTAAGATAATCCTTTTTTATTACCTTATAATAACTGTAAAGTGTATCATAAAGAATAGTAGAATGATGAATTTTATTTACAAATGTTCTAACCTTATCAATAATTTCTATTCTTAATTACATTCCATGATTAATTGCAATATTTAAAACATGTGCTGTGCATTAAAAATGTTGAAACTCTTTATCATTCCAAGTTTCTCCAAATTTTGTTGTCATATTTTTACCACAAAGAATTATTGTTGCATCATTATCAGTAGTAAGAGAAAGAATTTTTCCATTAAGATTCATTTTGTCTATTAATTGAAGAAGCTTTTCCTTTATCCTAATGCTAGTATGATAATGCTCAAAGTAAATTAAATCTAAAAGAAAATGTTGCATATTCTATTTATCATTGATATAATAAATAGTTACTCTCAGATAAGCTTGATTTGTAATTGAAGTCCAAACATCAGTAGTTTGAGATACTTTTGTTAAGAGATTTTTAAGTTCATCAGCAACCAAAGAATGATGATCCGTAAATCTATTAATTATTTATTTTTGCAAATATTAACATAATAGTAAAATATATCTTTGATCTAAAACATTAAATAACTTTATAAACCAAGAACTTTCTACAATAGAAAATGGCATTTGAGATCCAACAATAAAATCAATAGTAGTATTTGTGCAATCTTTAACTCTTATTGTATCAAATTTGCTATATAGATTTTTAACAAAATGAAGTTGCGTTTGTTACTTTATTAAAATATTACATTTATATTTCTTGGATATATGATCTATTAAAGGTCATGTTAATATTTTAGGACTATACTTTTTTTTACACAAATTACAAATTATTATTATAACTTTATTCGTGTTATCATATTTTTTATACATATATTCCTAAACAGCTAAAGTAGTTTTTCCTTTATTCTTATCAATATTAAGTATATTTGTGCTATCTTCCTTTTATTATTCAGGAATAGATAGTTCATTTGTATCATCATCAAAATCCAAATCAAAATCAAAGTTTTTTATTTCTTCAAAGTTTATACTGGTATTTTCGTTGTCTGACATGTTGAGCAAAAAAAATGTTGATTAAAGATCTAACATTATACAATTAAAAATCTAACATTTCACGTTTAAATATAATAATTTAATGTTACTTACTAAAATGATAATTTAATGGTATTGATTTCAATGCCAATTTAACTAATTTTTTTTAAAATGAAGTTCTCATTAAATATAAATTAGAATAATAAAATTGGATTGTTTTTGTGAAATTTTAATTAAAAATTACATAAATTAAAAAAAAAAATTGTTAATTATTCAGAAATTTTAATTAGTAGTAAATCTAAGGATAAATCAAAGTTGAATCAGTGGTGATTATTGAAATATTATCATTGAAATTTGTATTTCCTTCTGAAAATGAAAATTTAGCAATTTTATCAAAATTGTAATTATTAGATAATTTTATAAATTAGAATACATATAACATGTAAAAAATAGAATTACGATTGACTTTGTAATAATTAGATAATTTTGACTAAATAGAATTACTTATTACATGTAAAATAGAATTACTCATTTGAAAATATTTCAAATTTCTGATATATGTCGGTATAATTTTATATAAATTTATAAATATTTTTTTTTCTTTTTTCTTTAATTGTTAAAAAATTAAATTTAACAATTTTTTACAATTTTCAAATTTTCAATTTATCAAAATGCTAAACACAATCGATTAGAATGATAATGAAGTTAAATTGTTGATAGACGAAAGAAAAAACAGAAATGAAAAATATTGGTTCATACTTAGAAGATAAAGTTACCTTTTTGGAAAGAAGTTGTAGAGAAGATTAAAGAAGAATTTAATATAGATGTTACGATAATGTAATGTCAAGCAAAGTTTAAAGGGATAGTTAAGAATTGTAAAGTAAGTAAAATTCTAATTAAGAAAGCAAGCGATCTAATTGTATAAAATAAAAATTATAAACAATCAATATTTTTAATTATTTAAACTTTATGCAAAAGAAAATCTAAAAGGAAGGTGGAATAAAGTTGGTGAAAAATATGGAGAGTAATTTAAAACTCTATTTTAAAAAAACCTGATAAGTATTTAAAAATGTATTTTGTTTGATATTTATAGTTAAATTCAACTTTTATTTTTTAGTTTTTCGAGTAGAAGAAAGAAGACAATCTAAATTAGAGCATCGTAAATTTTGTTATTTAAGTTTCAAATATTTTAAACTTATTTTAAACTAAATTTTATATTTACTTTACTAGAAAATTTAAATAATTCTCGTTCTTCCAATCCTTCTTCTTCACGAAGATTTGCATTACTACCTTTACTACCTAATACTGAAATACCATCACAAACTGTAAACTCCTCTATATAATTCTTTTTTTTTAAACCTAATTATCACTCCAACTATTGACATTCTTTTTTTAAAACAAACTTTTAACTGTCATTCTCTCCAACTATTGTCATTTCTTTTTCTTTTTCCATTTTCTCCTTTAATTTCACATTCAGTTTTTTTTATAGTTTTTTTTCTGATTTTTGTTAAAAAAAAAATTTTTTTTTCTAAATAAAGCTTGCCACCTCTACGTGGTGTTTAGGATCAACAGTTATAGGCTAACTATATCTGACTAAGAGCAAGCATACTTTAACAATTATAAATTTATTCTATTTGTAATTTTATTTTTTATTTTATTTATGTATCATTATTATAATAAATAATAAAATCAATTAATATGCAAAAACAAAATTTATTATTAAAATTCTATTTCGTTGATTTTAAAAACTAATGCTTTTTTGAATTCTTTTTAAATAAATAATGATAAAAACTTTATTATTTAGATTCTTTTAAATAAGTTATCAACTATAGTTAAAACTGCAGCTGAAAATTTAGTTAAACCGTCAGTTGAACTAATAGTCTAACTATATTGAATCATGTGATAAAAACTAATATTTATCGTAGTTCTTAATCTTGAAACTAAACTGAATCAGTTCAGTTATACAACAAGTTTAAAATCAGTTTATCTTTAACCATTAATATTCCTATTTTTTATCTAGAAAAAGCTAATATACATCTTAGATTAATCATAAATTTAGACCAGATTCAACTATATGAAAGGATAACATATAATACAGGAATAATATATGCAATAATATATAACTTACTACGTGATGTTAGATTTAAGCCTGAAAATATACTAATATCTGGTATATTACTTAAACCTAATGAGGTTAGCTTACATAAAATTAATTATTATCTTTCACTTATAGTTACAGAATTAGAAGAACTTTAGAAAGAAAAGACTCTTCATACTAATGAATATCCAAATAGCAAAGATATTTAAGAAGCATTAATAATAGCTTTATGTAACAGTCCTGCAACTTAAAAATTATATGATTAGAATTTCAGATAAGTTAAGTTAACTCACAAGTTAGATAAGCTAAGTTGAGTTTAAATCAAGTTGAGTTTATGTTTTTTTTGATTTGATGATTTGTAAGTCAAATTAAATTCGAGTTGAGTTAAATATTTAACTCAACTCAATTTAAACTTAATTCAAATTTAACTCGACTCAAATTGACTCAAAACAATATTTTAAAACTATAAAAATTATACATTATAATAATTAAAATACTTTATAATAGTTAAAATTCAAATTTATTTTATTAATTTAAATTATTAATTTTAAATTTTGTTATAAAATAATTTTTTTAAATAATAAACTATTGAAAATCTATTTTTTAGAATATTTAAATTAAAATATTTAAAAGAGCAAATCTTAATAAAATGATATAACCACATTTAATCTTTACTTTAATACCTATTTCACTCAAAACCAAATCTTCACCTTCAAAATTCCTAAAAACAACTATTACACAAAATGCTTATTTACAATTATTATTATCTTTATTAGGATTAGTAGCGCCTTGTTTTATTAAATTTAATTTATCATTTTCTCTTGATATACTTAAATTTATGGTAAAACTTTTAGAAAATGATAAATATGTTTTAATGTTAATATCTGAAAATTTATATTAAAATTATCATACAATTCAGGAAAATTAATTTTAATTAAATTTTTAATTAAATATTCTAAATCTATAATCAATTGAAATAATATATTATTTAAATAAAAATAAAATTTAAATGTTTTTTTAGATTTTAATACTTCTTGAAAATATATTATTTTAACATTTATTGTTATATCAAATTCTATATTATTTTTAAAATAATTATATAGATAATTACTTTTTCTTTAATTTGTTTAAAATTAAAAGAATGATCTAACATATAATTATATATAAATTTAACTGCATGATAACATTTTTCTTTAATAGTAGGTAATATATAATTATTATATCCTCTCATTGTTATATAATCTTTATATATTATGTATATATTACATGAATTTTCATTATTAGAAAATGAATTTTTAATTATATTTTTAAAATTATTTGTAATATAATTAAATTCTGTATTAAGTTTTTCAAATATTTGATTTCTTTTATCTGAAAAGAAACTTTTTTATCAAAAAAATTTTTGATAATTAAACTTAATACATATAATTCATTATTTATAAATTTATAAATAAAACAATTTTTGGTGTTATTATTTATCTTAAAATAATTTTTGATAGGATATTTTTTAATATTATTATATTTTAAAATTAAATTTTATAATCCTTTTATATTATTTTTAATATTTAAAGAAATTACAAATTTAATATCTAATTTTTTAATTTTTTATTTGTATTTTATTATTATTTTTTGATCATTTTTATCTGTAATGATAAATGTAAAAATAGAAATAGATGTAAAGGTAAAAGCAGAGTTTGAGGTATATGTAGAGGTAGAGGTTGAGGTAGAGACAAAAATAGAAGTAAAAAGTTCACTTAAATTACTATTATTATAAGATGATATTATTTTCATTCATTTATTAAGTAAAGAATCTATTAAAAGATATAAATGATTTGGAATTACTCTTACTTTTATTAAAGCTAAAGAAGATTTTTTTTTTAATTCTAATTAATTGAGTAGTCATAATATTAATTTCTAAAAAAAAAAATTGTTTTAAAAAAAAAAAATATAAATTTATAGCTTTATCTCATTATAAATTATATAAAAAAATAAAAAAATAAAATAAATATAAAATTTAGTTTTATTTCACTGAAAATTGCATTTACTTATATAAAAGAGCTTGCATAGAAGAAATAATCTGACCCAAAACTATAAAAAGATTATTCTCATACTTTGGATTCTATTCAAATAAATTATAAATTAAAAGTCTTTAAATAAAATTTTTTAAAAAAATTGTTTTACTATTTTAGTATAATAATTTATAAATATCTTTTCAAACTGATATTGCAGCAATCCAAAATTTTAGAAAAAAAATAATTAATAATCTCTAAACACCTTACTGAACTGATACTGCAGTAGCCTGAAATTTTAGAAAAAAATAATTAGTAATCTCTAAACGCCCTTACTGAACTGATATTGCGACAGCCTGAAATTTTAAAAAAAAAATAATTAGTAATCTCTAAATGCTCTTACTAAATTAATACTGCGACAGCCTAAAATTCTAGAAAAAATAATTAGAAATCTCTAAATACTCTTACTGAACTGATATTGCAGCAGCCTGAAATTCTAAAAAAAAATAATTAGTCATATAAAAAAAGTATAAATTAATTATTAATTATTTAATCAACTTAACCAACTAATTTAATTCTTTAAGATTTAACTCATACTAAAGAAAGAAAATAATAATAATAACCCAATCCAATTTAGCAAGCCAAGAAAAAGACTACTAAACCAATCAATTATTAACAAAAACAGATTGATTTGATATTATATAAGTGAGTCTTATTTTTAAAGATGAATAAACTGATATGTTTTAAATTGATTGATTTATCAATCAATTTATTTTCCTTTTTTTTTATTTAATTTTTAATTTCCACACCCCTGCTTTTTTTATTTTATTTTATTTTTATTTTCTCTACACATTCCTTCAAAATATTTTTTTTATTATAATTTTTGTTTTTTCTAGAAATTGTTTATATTCTAGCAAAATTATAAGTAGCTCTAACCTAAGGTAAATCTTATCATGTCTAGTTTACTGCTATTCTTTTTCCATTTTCACAACGTCAGTAGTTCCTTTTTCAAGTCAATTAAAATCAGTTAATTTATTTTTATTTTATTTATTAATTGTTTTTTTTTTTTAATTTATTAAATATATTTTTTTTTTATTTTATTTTATTTTATTTGTTTTTTTTCAATTTTTAATTTTAATTTTTTTTTATTTTATTTTATATATTTAATTTTTTTTATATTATTTATTTTATTTTTTTAGAAACTACTTTAGGAACTTACTGATAAGTGAATTTCTTTCTTTTTAAGTTAGGGTAAGCTTCTTTGAGAATATTATTAACATTCTCTTTACTTTTCTTTTTTAGGCCTGATCTTCTTTGGATCTTGAAAATTACTGGTAAGTGAGTTTTCTTCTTCTTGAGTTGAGTGGGCTTCTTTGAAAATGTTACTAACGTTCTCTTTGCTTCTCTTTTTTAGGACTGGCCTTCTTTGAATTTTGAAAATTACTGATAAGTGAGTTCCTTTCTTCTTAGGTTAAGGTGGGCTTCTTTGAGAATGTTACTAACGTTCTCTTTATTTTTCTTTTTTAGAATTTGGTTTTTTTAGATCTTGAGAATTACCAGCAAGTGAGTTTCCTTCTTCTTGGATTGGATGGCTTCTTTGAGAATATTATTAACGTTCTCTTTCTTTCTTTTTTTTAAGATTAGTCTTCTTTGAATCTTAGAAATTACCGGTAAGTGAGTTCTCTTATTCTTGGGTTAGGGTAGGCTTTTTTGAGAACATTACTAACATTCTCTTTGCTTTTCTTTTTTAGGACTGACCTTCTTTAGATCTTGAAAATTACCAGTGAGTAAGTTCTTTTTTTCTTGAATTGAGTGGACTTTTTTGAAAATATTACTAATGTTCTTTTTTGCTATTTTTAGGATCGACCTTTTTTGGATCTTGAGAATTACTAGTGAGTGAATTCCCTTCTTCTTGGATTAGGTGAGCTTCTTTAAGAATGTTACTAATATTCTTTTTTGCTTCTCTTTTTTAGGATCAGCCTTCTTTGAACCTTAGAAATCAACTGGTAAGTTGAATTCCTTCTTAGAATAGTAAGTTTTTTTGAAAATTACTAATGTCTAATTCTAAAAAAAAAAATAATTAGTAATTTCTAAACACCTTTACCAAACCGATATTATAATAGTCTAAAATTCTAAAAAAAAATAATTAGTAATCTAAATGCTCTTACTGATATTATAGCAGTTCATAAAAATGAAATGTATAAATTAATTAATTAAATACCTAATCAAATAAATTTGATCTAAATTTAACAGATTGATTTAATATTATGTAAGCAAGTCTTATTTTTGATTTTTTGTATAATATTACTAAGATTAATTAACATAATTAATATGTATAATTTACATAAATACAAGTCTTTATATCTGATTGATATAATAAGTTTATGTAAATATCAATCAATTAAATATCTTTACTAAAATAAGTTAAATTTTTAGTCTTTACATCTGATTGACAATCAATAAATATTTACTAAATTAGTTAAATTTTTAATATTTACATCTATTTGATATATTGATATATTAATTAAATAATCTTTACTAAATTAGCTAAATAAGATAATTAATAATGTGATTAATAATAATTAAATAATTTTTATTAATAATAATCTAAATAAATCATATTTTAGTATTTAATTGATTAATATTTTTTAAAAATTTTATTTATAAAAGCACCATTTTGAAGCTAAAAAAAATAAATTAGATCAAATATAAAATTAAAATGATTATCAAGTGGGTCCATTCATTATACAAAATTGATATACCTGCTAAAATTATCTAAATATCTCGTTATAAATTTTAAATTTGGAATAAGAAATAAGATATAAATCTAAAAAGACTTGTTAAGTTAGTTTTTGTTTCATTAAAATTATTTTCTTTTTTGCTAAAAAAATTAATTTTACAATTTAATTATGGAACAAATTATTGAATAAGATAATAATAATGAACTTGATACTATAGCAGAGACTGAAATTTCTTCAAAAACACATAGTTTAGTTTGAAAATATTTTAAAATAGAAAATAAAAAAGCAAACTGTATATATTGTTTGTGAGTATATATTTATTTTTATTTTATAAAAAATATTTTATTTATTAATATTTTAAATATTACAGTATAAAATATAAGCGTACTAATAGAGTTACAAGTAATCTTCATTAGCATTTAAGAAATAAACATCCTGCTAAATTAGAAAAATTAGAAACAAAAAGAGCAATAGATAAATATATTAATAAAATACCATCTGTAAGTTTTATTTAAAATTTTTTTATATATTTATCAAATATTAAAATTTATATAATTTTTTATATAGTATTCTCTAGCTGTATTTTGTGAATATATCTCTAAATGGATTGTTTGTGATGATTAGCCTTTTTTAGCTCTTGAATCAGAAAATTTTCAAAATTTATTTCAGATATTAAATTCTAATATCAAAATATCTTCAGCTGATACTATTCATGCAGATATAATAAAATTTTTTAATTAAGAATGTGTAAAAATTCAAGATATTTTACAGATTATTTTTTTTTATTTTTATTTTTATTTATATAAATTTAATATTAATATTTATTTTTATTTTAGAATGTTTCTGATCATATATCCTTTACAATAGATAAGTGGATATTAGCTAATTATATCACTTTTTTAAGGATTACAGCTTATTGAATTTTGAAAGAATAAGAATTAGTAGAAATTTTAGTTAATTTTTATAAATTAAATAGAACTCATTTTAGAGAGAATTTAGCAGAATCTTTTATTATTTGCTATAATGAATTTAAAATTCTTACTAAAGTATATATATCTTGTTTAATTTTTAAAATTTAATTTACAACTTTAATTTATAATTAATTATATTATAGATTCAATATTATACAACTAATAATATTGGAAATAATGATACCATGATGGAAGATTTGAAAAAGAATGTTAATTACAAAATATTAATTTTACTAAAAAAAATAATCATATTCAATACTTTACACATAAATTTAGCTGCATAAAGTGCATTTATTTCTTTAAAAGCTAATTGTTTAGAAAGTGAAATTGAAACACTTTATAATGAAGTAACAAATAGCGTAATTTCAAAGATAAATACAGTTAACTCTCTATAAATGCACTTTTAATAAATGTACATCCTGTATAAATACACCTTTTAGTCCAGTTCCAAGTTCAGGACTTAGTACTAAATGCACATCCTTTCTATTCACACTATGCAATGATTTTTTAGTCTGGACTATATATGTAAACATCTTTCTAAATACACTTACGTGATAAATACTATAGACACGTAACTTATCGTAAACATTTATCATCATATATCTTTTGCCATAGTCTGTAAAAAAAAAGTTAGCAAATTTATTTCAAACTAAAATAATAAAAAATATAAAAGTATACTTTTTTTTGCTTCCATTTTTTCCAATATTGATGCTTAGTAACCTCTCATCAGAGGTTTTATCATTTATTATTTTTATAACCTTCGATCAACCGCAAATTTGACTCTAATAACTGCAAACTTCAACAACTATAAACTTCAACAACTGTTAACTTTAACTCTCCAATTTTAACAACCACCAACTTCAATAACTCTAGCTTCAATAATGACTACCTCCTTTAACTTCAACCATTTTTAACTTCAACCAACTTCAATAATGGCAACCAACTCCAATAATAATAACTGCTAATTTCAACAACTTTTAACTTCTTCCAATTTCAACTTTCAGCCCTTTTGACTCTCAATTTTATATCTTTGATTTTGTGATTTAATTTTAAAAAATAAAATGCTACCTTTTTTATCTAATACAATATTATATCATCTCTTTTTAAAATATTGCAATGCCTCCTTTTTTTGTTTCATAATGCTATCTCTTTTTTTGTTTAAATTAATATTGTGAAAATTATTTTATCAATTCATTGCGTCTTTATTTTAAAATTACATCAGACGCGTTCTTGTTTCAATCTTATATTTTTTTTTCTTTTTAATATGTTATTTATAAAAAAAATAACTCTTTCAGATTCTCAAAAATATGAGCTTTGTCTATATGCTGATAAACACAAGTTAACTTGAACTCAATATATTAATTGGATTAAAGAAAAGTGGAGTGTTAGAGTTGATGAATCTACTATAATATGAATTTTACAAAGCTAAAACAAATGACTTACTACAGATCTTACTCATCTAGAAAAAAAACATCATAAATCTGTCACTTCTCCTGAACTAAACTTGTTCTTAAAGAGTTTGTTTTAAATTATCAACACTGAATAATTTTAAATGATATATTATTAATCAAAAAAGCAAAGTTATTGTCAAATGGGTTAGAATTTCCTGAAGGTACTTTGAAGTTTTCCTCTAGATGGCTTTAGGGTTTTAAAAAATGCAATGGCATTCATCAAGAAAAACTTCAAGAAGAGGTAGTATTTACTGATCAATCTATTATCCTTGAAGTTTTACTATTGTTGCATAATAAGTGTGCTAAATATCCATTTGAGCAGATTTATAATATGAATGAGACAGGTCTTTTTTATCAGTATGTATTTTTTTATATATATTTTACTTTATATAATATTTATATTAATATTGATATTTTTTATAGATTAAAATCAAATTGGACTTTAGCTATAAAATGTCTTTTTAGATGTAAAAAAAATAAGAAGTGTTTTTCTATTACTTTGTGTGCAAATGCAAATAGATCATACAAATTACCTCCTTTGATTATTGGAAAATATGCAAAGCCGCATTGTTATAAAAATGTTAACATTTCTAATTTTCAAATAACATATCGAAGTAACTCTAAAATATGAATACTTATAACAATTTTTCAAGAATGGCTTCAAGAATTTAATTATCTAATGGCTTGTAAATATAATGGACAACGTGTTTTACTATTATTAGATAATTGTTCAAGTTATAATTTACAAGGTTTAATACTTTTACATGTTGAAGTTATTTTTTACCTTCTAATATAACTTTAAAATTGCAACCTATAGATGCAGAAATTATTATGTCTTTTAAAAGACATTATCATCATTTACACATTCAGTAAGTTTTAATATTTTTTTATTAAAAAATTCTATTAAAAAAAATATATTAATTTTATTTTAATATTAATTTTAGTTAGATATTAGAACAAATTAAAGCTGATAAAGATATCTGAAATTTAAAAATGAATGTTTTACAAGCAATCTAATATATTATTCAAAGTTGGGATGACGTTACAATTAAAACAATTCAAAATTATTAGCATTATACTGAAATTCTTTCTTTTAATAATAATATTATTATTGATGAAACTAATAATATTGATGAAGCAGATGATTTGATATTTAATGAGTAGCTTAATAATGCAATTAAAACTCTTCATCTTTCTAATGCAATGAAAGTAAGAGAATTTCTTATCATTCTGGAAGAAGATAATATTTATGAAATTCTTGAAGATAACCAGATAATTACAGAACTTGTAAATACTTTTAAATTAAATAGGGATAGTATTAACAATTTAGATGATATGGATGATAGTACAGAAGTTCCAATTGTTAGTATTAATGTAGCATTAAAAAAGTTGAAAAATATTTATACATTTTTATTTCAGCAAGAGGATGCAAATGAATATATAAAATCAATAGATAAAATTGGAAAATTTATTAAAAAA
>CAJVPP010003340.1:0-11932 GCA_910592005.1 Funneliformis mosseae | reverse complement strand
ATCATAAAATTTATTATAAAAATATTAATTTTTAAATAAATTATTTTAAAAATATTTAAAATTATTATAAATAATTTAATTATTAAATAAAATTGCAGGCAAATTTGCCTGCAAAATTCTTGAAGGGATAATATAACCATTAAGATTGTATTATATTTCAATTTTAAATATATTAAATAAATATTAAAATATGTAATTTTATCATAAATTAATTTTAAATATATTATTTAAATATATTTATTATATCATTATATTAAAATTTACTATTATTATATATTATCAATAATATAAATTTATATTTAAATTATTTATTTATAATAAAGTAATTAATTAATTAGATTAACTTTTCTATTTAATTGAGATATTAATTCAACTTTATTAATAATTTAAATTAATCAAAAAATATATTAATTTCTAATCTAAATAAGAAATTAATATATTTAATTATCTGCAATATTTATATTAAAAATGATTAATTTTAAAGAATTTTATTTATTTGTTCTAAATTTTATTTTATTACTTTAATAAATTAAAAAAATTATTTATTAAAATTTTAACAAAAAAATATATTATTTTATTTATAATTAGATACTCCTTAAACTGTAAAACAGGTAAATTTACCTGTAAATATAAAAAATAAGTATTAATTTTTTCATAAAATATAAAATATTAATATTAAAAATATAAAAAATATAATTTATTATATTAGAGATCCGAATCATTCAATCTGTAATCAAATCATTCAGATTTGACCAACTGATTACAATGATTGATTAGACAAAAATATTGATTGGTTAGTTGGTCATTTAATCAATTATCACCAACTATGAATGAATAACCGGATAATTGGATATTCAAATATTTTAGATCCATTGTTTAATAAGCATGCAACATCTAAATTAATTAAATAAAAATGAGACATTTTATTTTATATTTTTCGTTCAAATTTTTTTTACAAAATAAGTTTGATGTAAATTACAATGATAATGTTTCTTAGTAAAGAAGTAATTCTGAAAGTTTAATTTGACGATAGAGATTGTAACCAGTTAAAGCAGTTAATATATTGGCCGGTTAATAATTTTTTTTTAACTGGTTAAAATAAATGAATTTAGCTCTGACCGAAATTCAATTTCTGGCAAGAATTAAGATTTTTATGATTGCAAAATATTTCAACTCCAGCCAAATTTATAGTACTGCGTAAGTTAATTTTAACTGATTAATGAATATTTTTAACTGATTATTAATTGATTAAAGAATTTTGACCTCTTTTTGACGAAAAAGATTAATATGGTTTCCTTCAGAAGAAATCTAATTATAGAGATTAACAAAAAATAATGGAATAATTAGTATAATATAATCTGTTATTATTGTTAATAATAAAGATAAATTCAAAATATATATTTTTTTGTTTTAATTAATGTATTAACATTTTAGTTGTTTCAACTAATCAATTATTTAGATGATTTGGATAAATTGAATAATCATCATTAATCAATGATTAATTTAAATAATAATCGATTATAAATTTTATGAATGATTGATTAATCAAATACAAAATTTTTGACCGATTCAGACCTCTATATTATATATTTTATCAACTATATTAGAAGAAATTTTAAGTTTATTAAGAAGTTTATTAAATAATTCAATTTTTAAAATTAAGTTTTAAAAATTTATTATAATAATTTTTTAAAATTTTTCTTAAATTAATATGTATACGAACTAATTAAATCACTTTACTATTAATAAAAGTCAAAAATTTCTTAATAAATTATAAAAATTGTAAAGAATTAAAGTTATTTTTCATAATAATTTTATAATATTCTATTATAATTAATATTACTAAAAATAAATATTAATAAGATTATCAAGATCAAAGATAAAATTTTTAATTTAAAATTTTTAAAAATTATTTAGCTTATAAATAACCTTAAATTATTATAATATTATATATAGGAATTTTTAGAAAAATTAGATTCTAAAAATTTTTTGACTAAAATTAAGAGTTTAATGCATTTTAATTAAATAATATTAAAACTAAAATGCAATAAAAATCTCATTTTCGTAAAAAATTCCTAAAATCTGATTTTCTAGTAATCAATTCATATATTTATAAAATTAATTTTTAAAAAATTTTTAATTTTTCATAAAAGATCAAAAAGGAATTTATAGTAAATAAGCAGATAAATTAGTTTGCAAAATCTTACAATTTAAAGATAATTATAAATTTACTATTTTATTTTTAAGTTTTTTTTTTAAATATTTTTATTATTTGATTGTAATAATAATTGAACTATAAAAAAAATATAAAAAATATTAATAAAATATTTCTATAAATATTATTTATTATTTTAAAAATTATTTTCATTTACTTACTATTAATTAATAATATATAAGAAGTTTAAAATAATAATAAAATTAAAATTAAATAATTTTAGTTGAAACTTTTA
The DNA here is from genome assembly GCA_910592005.1 of Funneliformis mosseae. Lineage (NCBI taxonomy): Eukaryota > Fungi > Glomeromycota > Glomeromycetes > Glomerales > Glomeraceae > Funneliformis > Funneliformis mosseae. The sequence continues at coordinate 9,482 of CAJVPP010003340.1, read as the reverse complement.
TTAATTCTAAATTTATATTAAAATTTTTTTTATCTAATATGATTAATAATTTAATTTAATATTAGTTATTTAACAAATTATTTTCATAAAATATATTATAAGATGACTTAAATTATTATAGTTAATATATTTTATCTAATTTTTTTTAATAATTAATTTAATGTATTGCTTATTTCTAAATATTATAAAATAAATTGTTAAGTAAATTTAAATTGATAAAATGCATTAAAGTCAAAATCTTTAAGTAAATAATAAATCAGTTTTAAGTTCTAACTGATATATATAAAATTTTAGAAAAAAAATGAAATATAGTAAATGTTTCACAAATTTAATAACTAATTAATTTTACAAATTATATAACTATAATATTTTAAAATACCTTTCATATAAAATCAAAAATTCATAAAACTTTGTATAATTTTAGTAATTAATTTATAAAATGAAAAAGGCTTATTAGAATTTCATTGAAATTATGAAGTTATTTAAAAAAACTATAGCAAGAATTTATAACTTCTAATTTTACTTTTTGCTTTACTTATATAAATATATAAAAGATTATAAATCTTTTTATACCATTTAATACTATTTATTAAAATATATAAATAGTGTACTTGATAAGTTACTTTCTAAGAACATAATATATGATTGGTTTTTTCTTATAATAATTTGTTTTTTATGTTTTTTATCTAATAATTATTAGAAAATTGATCTAAAACTTATATATTGTATTATAAATAATATTAAATCAACAATATTTTGATTTTGAAATAGTTACAACAAAAATTCTTAATAGATTTAATAATAAATATTCAGTCTAATTAATTTTAGAAAATAAATTATTTTAAATAAAATAAAACAATATTTATTATATTTATAAAATATCAAAATATCTTTAATTTATTGATATAAAATATTTTTTAAAGATATGTTAGATATCTTTCAAAAAATATTATAATGTCAAATAAAATGCTTAATAAAATGATTAATTATTAAAACATAACTTACTTTAGTTATAACTATTAGAAACTATTTAAAAAAAAATTTTAAAGATTTAATTATTATTTATATCAAAATAATTAATATGAAAAATATAAAATTAGCTTAAAAATATTCAGTTTAAAAATGTATTGTCACATAAATAATTTGTTTATTTTAATTAAATTTATAATTGATAATAATTATTATTCTAACTAAATACAAATTATTTAAATATATAGTTAATTTACTAAATAATAATTCTATTAAATATTTATTAATATTATAATTGTCAAAATTTATTACAGTAAGTAATTAAAAATATTTAACATCTTGAAATTCATGTGACTGATCAGCAAATATCAGCTCTAATAAAAATTTTTTCTTATTAATTAATTCAACTCTAATACTTAAGTAAAGTTATGCATTATAATGAATTATATCTATTTTAAAATTTTTCATATAGATCTAACTTATATTTAATTAAATATTTTAGAACTTATTTAAAAATTTAGTGATTTTAATGCAAACTTTTAGTTATCTCTTAAAGTATAGGTATAAATTGGCTATAAAACTTTGTAGAAAAATTATAATATTTTAATATCTAATAATTATAAAAAAATAAAATAAAGTTTATTAGATTTATTATATTAAGATCTATCTAATGGTAGTATTTTTAAATTTTAAATTAATAATTATTAAAATATATTAATTTTTAAATTTTTTAATTTTTTAAAATAACTTATTATCTAATAATTAAAAGAAAATAACTTTTTTCACTGATTCTTTTGACCAAATGTCTCTAACAACTAGAAGATAGAGTACATACAGAAAAAAACTTGAATCTTATAGTAAAACTATTTTAAACTTTTTGAATAACAGTAAAGAGCTTAGTACTTCATCCTCTAATGAGCATGAAAAGAACAAAAATAAAGATATAGTTATTAAAACTACAAAAAGATAAAAAATTGAAACTCTAAACTTAATATCACTCCAGCAGTTACAAAAACTCCAAATATACCTCAATTGACACCAATTATTATGCAAACTACTTCTACCGCTACTCAAAATAACTTTGTTTTTGAAGACTCTGAAGTTTATGAAATAGAAATAGATGCTACTAAGAAAACTTCACTCTTTTCACTATAAGGATCTAGTACAAATGATTCTATACATGCAAAGAACACAACAAATAATACTAGTCAATCTTCATCTACATCTACTATTGACAAAGAAAAAAAAACAAACAACTCTTTGGGTTGACTAAGTTGAAAACAATGTAAATGAACCTAATTAATCACGTGATACTATTACGAAAGATACTGCTTTTAATAATATTACCTTACCAACATATTTTTCACGTCTAATGATACTGTAGATATTATTGACAAATCTATTGCTAATAAAAGAAATTTTATCAACAGGCTTTTTGTTAATTTTCTTAGCTATCAAGGAGCTTCATATAACTCCTAATTAAGAAAATTCTTTGTTTACTTTCAAACTCTTGATCAACTTACACATACGTTTATAAAAGTTTAAAAAACACAATACAATTCTGTATTTGTGATCACTGATCCATCTGCCAAAAAATAACAGATAGATACTAAAAAAGGCAGATGCATTAAAATCAATAACATTTTCTTATTTGTCAAATCAGATGTAATACAAAACTTTTTCCAACAATTCGATACTATTACCAGATATTCAATGATTATTAGGAGCTCTTAGCAAATTGCATTCATAGTCTATGAATTACTTAACGCTATAAAATCCTTTTACAATAACATATAATCTTTACCATTATTAGATTTTACAGTACATATCAAACCTATTGACCTTGATGCCATACAATAAATTTTATAACAATAATTTGAAATGAAATTAACTGGATTACCATTCAATATAATACAATGAGATTTATTAATCTTTCTCAATTTTATTAATGCAAAATCATGTTTTATACCACATGATCTTTAATATCGTAATCATCCTTATGCATATATTAACTTTAATAATCAAAATGAATATGAATCTACAATTAAATCTCAACACAAATTTAAATCTAATATTTTATTTAGGTCAATCCTGCTACTTCTCACTATTGAATATATAACAATCCTAACCATGAAGCAAAGGATTGTGCCTCTCAAAGACCTCAAATTCATACAGGTAATTGTATGATCATTTCAAATCTGCTACATATAGATCTCTTCAGAGATCAAATATTCGTATAAGTAATTATTCTGTAAACATACAATCAAACCAAAGTTAATGAGATTCATATGCTGATACTCTAAAAACTAAGCATTAAAGCTTTAAGCATCAACAATAAATCTCAGATATTTTTACAGCTTTAAACGATATTTTGAACTGTTTAAATGATATAGATAACAAACTGATCGCTCTTAATGATGAGATTATCACAACAAAAAATGAAATCATTATTCTCCAAGAAAACCAAAAGGACATAGATTTCGCATAACTAAATTGAAAAAATGTAACAACATAATTTACACTAAAGGAGTATACAATAGTGAAATAGAATTTGATGATTCTCTAGAACTACCACTCGAATTATCACTTGATTGATCCCCTACAAATCCTACAAATAATATATCTCCATTAGATAAAGTTACCAGATTAGAGAATCAATTTATAGAATCCCAATCTGAAATTAAAATATTGCGAATAACATCTAACAGATCTTTTAAATGCTTTCTTCTTCTTCTAAATAAGTATACAATTAACAAATAATAATATAGAATCACATCAAATAATTCATCATAATAATAATTTTCTTTCAAACAAATCTTTCACAAATATTATCAATAATCCAAATCTCATTTCCTTTACAACATATAATGTTAGAAACTGTTCATCAGAATCCAAACTTCAAAACATTGACTTTTTTTTTAACAACTTTAATATAAATATATTAGGTTTAATTGAAACCTATTTTAACCTATTACAAACTCATCATTTTAACAAAAACATTTATAACAAACCCTTTAAATATTTTTTTTATTCTTCTAATCGACATCAAAACTGTCAAGGTGTCATATTGATAGTTCGTAACAATCTGAGCACACATATTTTTAATTAAGCTTTATTTTTTGATCATATTATTTACCTTGCCTTTCAATTCAAAAACAAATTCAAACTTTAGGTCATTCAAGTTTATTTACCCGCTTTTTATTATGATAAAAAAGATTATTAATATTGTCTTCAAGTCTAAAAAAAGCTGATAAATATTTTAATAGACAGTTTATATTACAATTTCTATATTATTCTAATGGAAGATTTTAACATAGATATAAGCAGAAAATATAGATTTAAACTTCAAAAATAGCTGCAGAACTTCCTTTATAATATTATTAACCTTAGTTTCATTTACACTCTCACCCCCTTTCAATCCACATATTCCTCTACTTTCTGTTCTTCTTCCTATGATTCAACATCTCATATAGACTATATCTTCACTTCTACCAACTTTTCACATGATCTCATCTCATTTCATATTCTAACGACTCCTATTATCTTTATTCAACTGATCACTATCCATTATTAATTACTCTTTATAAAAAAATTTTTTTTTCTCAACCATCCTTAGCCTATCAAAAATAACACAAAATCACAAACCAATCCTTTCTTTATGATAAGACTACTTATCTTCATTGGGATCTCCTTTCAGATAAAGCTGATCTATTACTCAAACAAAATATTAAATTTAATAATATCTTAATCTAAGACCTCTACATTTCAAACAAGTTCATTAATGAAGCCTAGGAGTTTTTTACTTAAACTGTCATGATATTAGCATCTAAATACATTCCAAAACAAACTACATCAGCTCATCACAATTCCCTCTATTCATGTTTAAATTTTTCAATTCACAAACAAATCAACAAAATTCAAAAATTTTATTATCGATGCAAAATTTTTTTCCTGTTCTCTTCTTTCTTTAACATCACTTCACAGCATTTTTTTTCCATTTTATCTACAGACCACAATTTTATTTTTAAAACTGCAGCTGAACATCTTATTTCTTCCAGTTCATTAGATGGCCATTATGACAACAAGCAATTACTTCTATATTTACATAAATTAAAGTATGATATTCTGAAACTATTACATGTAAAATAACTTATTATCAGTAAAAAAAAAATAATAATCATATATATCAATTCATTCAAAGACATATAAATAATTTTAAAGATGCTTTTACTAAAATGATAGATTCCTTTTTAGAAAAAAATAGAAAAACTATTGTATTAGACCATATCTTGGTAAATCATAATATACCAGATTAATATTTAGCTTTAAATCCTGATGTTATCAAACTTCATACTATACAACATTTTCAAACTATTGCTAGCTCTACAAATATAATCATTACAGATTCAAGAAATAATAATTTCTCTCCAAATTGGCCTATATGGAAAGATACTATGATCCTATTGAAGGCATTCTTGAAGACGCTTACGATATTCTCATAGATCTCTTATTAATTGATGAATAGAATAATATTATCAAACATTTACTTGATAGGAAAGCTCCAAGTCTATCAAAGATTAATAATGAGCTGCTAAAGAAGCTAAGCCCAAAATGCAAGAATTTCCTCTACAATATTATTTGTGCATGTCTAATTAATAAGTTTACTCTAACATAATGAAATTCAGCTTTCATATATCCAATACTAAAGCCTAAACTATAGAACTGTCAACTTGATAACACCAGATTAATTACGTCACTTGAAACAGTCAGGAAAGCTTTTGTCAAGTTATTGAATTAACAGCTGCAAGATATATTTGTCAAGAACAAAGTTCTTAAAGGACTCAACTTCGCTGGTTTACTATATCAATCAATACTAGAACCTCTATATATAGTTAATAATATTTTAAAATTTCACTATTTAAAAAGAAAAATGCTTGAGTATCACAAATCAGACATTTACATACTTTTTCAAAATATATTAAAAGCATATGATCAAGTTAATATTTACATGTTAAAGAAAGCTCTATATAGATTAAAAATTTCAGATTCTTTCATAACGCTTATCACTAACTTATTTCTTAACAAAAAAAATAGTATTCTCACCACATATAGTAATACTAATTTTTATGATATTCTTGTTAATATTAATCAAAGAGAGATCATTTTTCTATTTCTATGGATTATCTATTATAATTCCCTTCTCTCTCGTATGCAAAATTCTAATCTAGGCTACACTTTAGATATATCATAGTCTTCTAATATTGATAATATAGAAACAAAAACTATTTCAACCTCCATTCCTAATTTAGCATACATGGATGATACAATCTGGATTACTGATAGTCACACCAAACTTAAAAACATTTTTGACATAATGCAGTCCTTTTTTGACTTTAACTCAATGCAAGTTAATTTGAAAAAATCCTCTATAGTAACTTCAGAAGTAACAATAAATGATATCTCATTTCACAGCACCTATTTGAATAATTCAGTAACTATACTAACTAAAAATCCAATAAATCAACCAGATATTTTGGTATCTAGATTTTAGCTCTTTATAACAAAAAGTTTGTCAAATAATAATTAGAAAACATGATAACTGATTTTATCTTGAAATTTAATACTAAGCCTATCACAGATAAACAGCTAAAATATCTCTGCAACCAAGTCCTTATTCTTCAGCTTAAATACTAATCTCAACTTATTATTTTTTCACAAAAAGAATGCCTTGATCTGTTCTCTCGCATTCGTATTTTTATCAAATATAAACTCAAATTCAATAAATGCATTCTTAATAATATACTGTTTAACAAATTAACACTTGGATTTAATGATTTAGCATCAAATATATTATACTTCAAACTACAACATTTCACTTTAATCATCAATGGAGATGTCACAAAGTCACTGCTTTCCCTAACTACTAAAATCTGTTTTAAACAAATCCAAAACTTTTCTGATTACCTGATGATCCTATTATATATTAGCCATTACAATTAAAAAATCTGAGATATGAAAATTATCTTTGTAATATAGGTTCTTTGCAATAGAAAAGGAGGAAACTACTAAAAAAGTTTTTTTTACTTTATAAGCTAAATATTATTTTTTTAATAAATTTAACATTAACTTAAAAAAATTTTTTTGGTAGTTTCCTCCCTTTTTATTGCAAAGAGTCTATATGCTTATTCTTTATCTTCAAGCTTCTTTTTCAATGCAAAAGACTGTTTCCACTGTTTCTGATTTTCACATCCAAGGAGATACCAGAACACTTAACTCTATCATTTCATGGAAGAAGAAATAGATCCCCTACTTAAAAGATGCAGAGCTTTATTCCTTAACCAATTTGTTACTCAAGAAGAATTTTTACTGAAATACTACGATCTCTTTCTTAAAGCCAATATTTCAAATAGAGGAGCTATTTCAGAATAGTTTCTTGCCTTACAAAATATTGTTCTTTTAAATCCTGTTCATTCAAACCATCTCAAATCTGAATACTATTTTGCAAGTTTTACCCTATAAGGTTATATTACAACTGCTATTTCTGATAATGAGAGAAAATCTCCTTGAATAACCTTTTGGATTCCACTAGAATAGAACTATTATAACTTACTATATCCTAGTCAAAGAATTATTAAAAAAGCTATAAGATCACGTTTTATTTTTAACAAAATTGCTATAAAATATTACGTCAATAACTCTGCCCTTATCATGATTCTAGATCAGTCTCAAAAAACAGAATCTATTTACCTTATGTTCAGTATGCTCTTTTAATTCATCAGTACTAATATTTAATTTTAATGCATCTATTACTTCCTGACCTTGTAGTAACGTAATTGATGTTGATCTTCTATAAGTAATAGATGTAACTTACTTTTTCTCTATAAATGATAACAAACTGTACCTTCTCAAATGCAACATTTGGTCTGTTATTAATCAGGCAAAACAATACTATATGACAGTACGCTCATCTACTATCATGACAAATAGTCTCATTCTTAGTTCTCCTTTATTTATTACTATTTTTAATATATTATCAAATAATAGTAGTAGCTCACCCTTATTGGAATTTTACCATACTCTTCAAAATGAATGATCTCTTACATTAATCACATAATTTCTAAGGTATTAGATACTTTTGATCATTCACTATATATTAAGTATAATTTTATATATTTTATTTTTATAGTAAAAAATAGTAATTTATATTAATATTTATAATTAAAATATATTATTTATCTATAGCTAGTTTTAAAAATATATTTAAAAAAAGATCTATAGATTTAGTATAACTTTTGTTGTTCTATAAATTATAAAATTTACTTAAAAGAAATTAATAATCTTTTTTTTATAAGAATTTAGAATTAAAATTAGAAATGTTAAAAAGTCTTATAAGACTAGATCCTAAATAATCCTATGAAGTCTGATCCAGTTCAAAGTCTTTTGAACTATAGGATTATGATCCTAAGATTGCGATTCTATAGAAATTAGGACTTGTAGTCCTAATATGTGATCTTATAGAAAAATATTCATTTAAATCGAATGATTTCTTATTATTCTTCTTAAATAATTTTTTATTATTCAAGATGAATTATTCATTTACCATTCTTCTTGAATGATTTTTTATTGTTTAAGTCAAACAATTTATCTTTATTCTTATTAAACAATTTTTTATCGTTTAAGTTAAATAATTCATCATCATTCTTCTTGAACAATAATTTCTTTTATCATTCAAGTTAAATGATTAGTTATCGTTCTTTTTTAATAATTATTTCTTTTATCATTTAAGGCAAAAGATTTGTCATCATTTTTTTTGAATGATTATTTTCTATTTGACCGTAGTCTAAAAATTGCATATCCTAATTTCTATAAAATTGAGTCCTAGAAGTACAAGTCTTAATTTTTATAGGATCACAATCTTAGGACTGCAAATCCTAATTTATATAAGACTGTGATCTTAAGACTATAGTCTCAGGACCTGGTTCTAGAATCCAGTTCTAAGACTCAAATCTTATAGACTAGGTCTTCTTTAGAATTGGAAGTTTTTAGGATTAGACTAGAATTAGATTAGATTTTAACATTTTTATTTAAAATAATATCTAGTAAAATAGTAATATATATCACATAAAATAAGATTTTTTTGATTTTATGAGATTCATCAAAATTAATTTAAATTATAATATAAAAATACTTCTTAAGAATGTATAAGTTTATAAAATTAGATAAAATAGCTATAATATGATTTATATTATAATAATTTATTTAAAAATAGATTATTTAGAGAGATTTTAAAATAAGAAATTCAATATCTTAATTTTTAAATAACTGTATTAAAGAAAAAATCAGATTTTTAAAGAATATTATAGAGAATAAGAAAGCTTTATGTCTTTTTAAGAAATTCAAATATCAAAAATTATTTAAATATTATCCCTTAAACTGTAGAGCAGGCAAATTTGCCTGCGAACATAAAAAAAAAGTATTAATTTTTTAATAAAAAATAAAATATTAATGTTAAT